>JAMPIV010018486.1:0-12148 GCA_024509875.1 Oreohelix idahoensis
GTGTTTGTTCTGTATTGTGTTCAGTGTGGAAATAGATTATAAATTAGATCTGAAGTAGGAGGTACAACCTTCTTGTTTCAGGGACTGTGGTCCTAGTTATTGAAGCAGCACCTGGTCTGAGTTTTGCTGAAATCCAGAGGCTGACAGCATACTCCTTGGTCCAGATAGCGACCAGTGAGGTGTCTCCAGAACACAGGAAGCAATCGAGCAGAGGAGTCTTTTCCTGCCGCCATCACGAAAGATAAGCTTCTGTGGCCAGAGTAGCTCAACATTATGTGCCCCCTCAAAAATTGACATTTTATTAAACACAGAGGGACAATTTATTGGTTCAAATGACAGGAACTGTGAACTTTTCCCAATACTATTTCCCCGATAATCAAACACTTGAAGTCATGATGAAAAACAACAACCAAGCTTGAACAAAACCAGTATTACCTCATATTACTACTGCACAAATTACACACATAGAATAATAATACTAAACTATGTCAATACAAAGTTCATATATATAAACTGTGTACATACTATTTGTACGAGGTGTGTTCAAATGAAACCCGTCCCAGTGGCTTTATAACAAATATATGTAAGGTACATCAGCAGGAGTAGTAGAATTAAATACAGCAATTGTTATGAAGCAAGTACCCACTGGGGTTCTTTAGTAATAGTCACCATAGGCATTCAGACACGCATCCCACTGCTTGGGTAGACGGCGGATGCCGTCCGAGAAAAATGACTTTAATTGCTTATTGAACCGAGGCCCTGACGTCTGCATCGGAGTCAAATCGTTGTCCCTTTAGAGATTTTTTAAAGGGTCCGAACAAAGGAAAGTCACATGGTGCCAGATCGGGGCTGTAGGCTGGGTGTGCCAGAACTTCCCACCTTTTCCTTGCTAACGCTTCCTGCACAATGTTCGCAACATGTGGACGAGCATTGTCGTGCAACAGAATCACACCACGCGAAAGCATGCCGGGTCGTTTATTCTTGATGGCTGTATGCAGGTTGTCTAGTGTGTCTTTGTAGCGGATTGCATTGATGTTCACGCCAGGCTCTTTAAAGTCTACCAATAGAAGCCCTTCATGGTCAAAAAATGCGGTCAGCATAACCTTACCGGCGGAAATCTGTGATTTGATTTTTTTGGGTGTTGGTGATCCGAGATGTTTCCATTGCATGCTCGCTGATTTGCTGCACGGCTCAAAGTGGGGGCACCATGACTCATCGCCTGCCACTATGCGCAACAGAAATGCATCACCCTCCTCTTCGTAACGCAACAGGTGGTTCAAACTCCACCCCATGCGTTCTTCCTTATGGTGATCGGTCAGCATCTGTGGGACCCATTGTGAACACACCTTTCGATACTTCAGTTTCTTCCTAACCACCATTTGAACTGTCCCAAGAGACACAGCGAATTCCTCTGCTAGCAAACGTAAGCTCCGACGACAGTCCACCCGTATTGCTGCATCAATCTCGGCGATGGCTTCTTCTGTCGCAACAATATGCACCTGACCTGGCCGCGGAAGATCTTTCGTTAACTGACGTCCTTCTCGAAACATTCGTGCCCAGTATTTCACTGTAGTCGTAGACACACTTTTGTCACCATAACACTGCTTTCATTCGGCGATGAATGTCGACTAGTGGACATCCTTGGGCTGTTAGGAACTGAATCACCGCTCGCTGATCGACTTTGGACGGATTCCTTTTCACACCGGCCCTTATTTTAACGGTCTGCAGCACAACCAATGAATACTAGGAGAATGAACACTTACGCACTTGTACATTCGTATGTGCTTATTACGTCAGATGTGACGTCATCTTGCTTCTCCTACGAATGTCGACTTGGCGCAGCACGGTCGGGTTTCATTTGAACACGCCTCGTAATTACATTTGATTGTGATTCCTGGTTCACTGTGTAGTTGAATCAGGATACCCATTATTGAAAGAATTAATACATATATTTTTAAACTTAAACACTTGACTCATTTAAGATAGTCTTATAGAGTGTTATATGTGTGTGAGTGTCACAGTGTTGTAAAGTGTTGTGGAATAAATTAAATTGTTTAGCTGTCTGTTGTTGTGGTGACTTACACTTCATCATTTTTATAACCCTAGACATTTAACGTAGTCATCACAATATTCCAGAATAATTCTGACTGAGGTATAAATGTGGTAGCAAGTAAGGTCATCTGTAATACACCACACTTAATAGATACAGATACCTTCACAGCTGATCTCAGTCAGTACACTAAGTCCCCTATAAATATTTATAACATCCCACTTTACCACAAGCGCGAGGGCAATGGCTTGTCTCAATTACAATTAACAAGGTACATATATCTCACAACATGATACTATGAACTTTAGGTACATGGATGTAATTATCACTCATCACTGCTCCATTCGGAGTCTGGGGTTGCTGCGTCTTTCGCTTTTCTGTATAAACTAGCATGAAGCAATCACCTGCGCTTGCTGTAGTGGTTTATGAATATACTATTTTCATATGTTGAGGTTGCTAGCCTCATATATAACCACTTAGCAAGAAAAACATGTCAAATTCACATTTGTGAAATATAAGTTCACAACTTACCCCAAATGGGATCTACAATCTCCTGGCACAGTTAGAATGGACACAGCAAATTAAGTTAGATGCTTCTAATATTGGGTCTGGGGTTATTTTAGAATCCCTCTTATGACTTGATTCTGATTCCTTAAGTCTCCAGTCTTTGTGTTTAAAAAATGGGGGTTTACTTTAAGTTACACAGTGTAACAAGTTGATCCTTTGAAAGGGCAGTAATTCGGAATATGTTTTTGGGCAAAGTAGATTATGAGTTACAATACTTGTATACCTGATTAAGCTGAGGTTTGTTTAACGTTATAATAGAAACATACCCTTTTATTTTGAGTGACAGAGGACAGGAAAGCGTGCGAACGCTTTTATCTCAAATGTTGAGATGTGTTTATTCTGTACTGTTTTGAACGATGTTAATAGCTCGCAGCTAGGCTGCATGTATTATTGAGAGCGGTGTTCTAAACAGCCGAGTCTCGTGTTTGGGTTTTTTAGGCGGGAGATGTGTATTCCCGTGGTCAGGGAGTTTGTGGGCATCGACCGAGGTAGTCAACCCCTGTGTGTGTTTTTCGATGATGTATGCCTACGTAGTGCTTTGAATAATGTCGACTTAATGTTTTTGCTGTGTGGATAGGCCATATTATGTAGTTGTAAAGCTTTGATGAAGCTATTATGCGTCCAGGATTGGGACAGGCCATATTAAGTATTTGTGAAGCTTTGAGGAAGCTATTATGAGTCCAGGATTGGGACAGGCCATATTATGTATTTATGAAGCTTTGATGAAGCTATTATGAGTCCAGGATTGGGACAGGCCATATTATGTATTTGTGAAGCTTTGATGAAGCTATTATGAGTCCAGGATTGGGACAGGCCATATTATGTATTTATGAGGCCATATTAAGTATTTATGAAGCTGTGGTGAAGCTGGTGTTAGAGCGCTGACATTATTGGTAACTGCTGAGGGTGCAGTCTGGTGAGCGCTGGGGATAGTGTGCATTTTCCATTGTGAACTTTATATTTATGCTTACGTGTTCGTATTGTGATTCAAACATGTACATTGATGTGAACGTGATCGTGCTGTGACTTAATAAATCGTCATTAAATGTCACCAGGCGTTTACACGATTCAATGACTGCTTCTGATGTGTGTACCTGTGGTGAGTGTCTGTTCCAGATACACACTCTCATCGCCCCCACATGTCGCAACACACTGACATTAATCCCCATAGTAGTATCAGTGCCTGGTTTCAGATAACAAGTCGATAACATATCTGGTGGGCCAGTAAACAATTTGGTTGCAGGGAAAACGAGCGGTAACTTTATCACACAGTTTCCCAAATTCTCTGTGCTGTTCCTTTCGTATGGAATCTAAGTCCTATTCTCTTCTGGCTCTCTCTCTCTCTCTCTCTCTCTCTCTCTCTCAGGAGTTGCTACTTTGACGTTTAACAGTAGTGTGTCTAAGTCTCAAATTGTTAGATAATGTGACAGACGAACTCAGCTGACCCTGAAGTGTTGGATGATATGGTACGACCCTTCGTAACGACCCCTTCGGATAACATCAGTGCCCCCGAGTATTGTGGTAACTTTTCGTCAAACGGGATTTTTTCCACCTGGACTCATTAGCTATGCACAACAGAAACGTGGACTCATTAGCATGCAACCTTTCCACGCAGATTGTCAACACGTTTGCTGATTAATATGTGGACAGTTATCTACCGTTCATTCTGGTCATCGCATTGATTTAAGGCAGTAGTGGTCCCTGAAACGAACGACGCAAGTTTCTTGCCGGCATTTCGCATCTCTGTGTCAATCAGAACACCGCTCGAAAGACGGAGCGAACGGGAAAGCCGAAGCGGACGCAGCGAACGGAGATACGGAAAACCAGGGGCGACATCTCTATTTAGTCTGGCGGTCAGAACCCCGAAAGTCTCCTGAGATCTAAAAAGGTGTCAAATTCTAACATATCCCCCCAATCTTGCATTCCAGTTAGATATATACAGACCATGAAGAAAGCCATTTTATCATTCGGTTGCCAGAGATTTAAGATTCACTAGCTATAGTACAATTTTGCTAGATTTCCATCTGAATTGGTGGCTACATTGGAGTGATTTCTTTTTCTGTGCACGGTATAATATATTTGTTAAAGTGATCAGTGGTCTAGTGCTTTCATTTTATTTCACTGGATTTTGTGTTTTTTTAATCTATTGAACTAAACTCATCTCAAAAGTTCCAGTGGTAAATTTAATGATATATCTATTATATTATTTCCAAAAATAATAGATGCTTAAATGTTAAAGTAACTTTTAAAGTCGCGAAGGAGTTTATAATTAATAAATTTAGTTAAGTCCTATATATATATATATAGATGTGTGTGTTAACCATTAGACTAAAGAAGTGTTTTCTTAAATACATAATTAAATACGCGAGTGTATATAAATAGTCTTAACGGTAAATTTATCGCGCGTTACAATATTATTTGATTTTTGCGGTATGATTATGTTGTCATGGTTTTTCTATCTTTTTCTATAGAATGATCACATAACCTTTGCGATCCCAGCAATAAAGAAATCATACAGAGTCTTCCAGACTCGGTTCTTAAACTTCCAGATATATTGATGAAACATTTTAAATATACTCTTGTGGCGGTCCTATGCGGCCTAGCTATCATAATTACATGAAAGAAAGCCCACCCAAGAACATTTAAATAAACCATCAAATTAAATTACCAATCTGTAAGATAAACTGGAAGAAGAACAGTTGCCAGTAGCAATATTTTATTTACTGCTCTACTGTGAGAGAGTACATATTTACCTGAACTGTGACTGGGCCTAGTTTTTCCTCACTGTATTTAGAACTTACCGGTCAGCTGCTATCATCACGCATTGAAGGAATTTTACCACCAGCGGCGAAATTAAAGAGACCACGCCATTCTCACCCCTGTACCTAACTGTGACAGTGCCATCCCATAGACTCCTTTTTATATAATAAAACACAAGAACTCTTAGGCTTCACGTCCGGCGATAAGTGGGAATATTTGCTATCAGCCAACCTCGCTAAATCTGGGGCTGGACATCGTAGTACCAGACATTTTCATTTGTCAAGAGTGTAATTGCTGTTTATATAATTCTATGGAGTGCCTGATGCTTCAATCGGTAAGTGTGTGTGAGCATATGAGTGTGGGCCCTCACGAGCGTGCATGAATGATAGGAGATTTAATTTTGCAAACCATTTGTTAACTTGCCTACCGGGTAATACATTCTCTGTATACCCTGCAGTGTTCCTTTAAGTGGGATATATATTGCAGCGTCTCTTAAATTAAACCAATCGTAAGCTCTTTTTAACTATGTGGGTTTGGGGTGTTAGATCAATAGTATCCCCCGCGTGTTTTAAAATATTTTAAAATTTAAACACATGACCTATCTCTCAAAATGGCATGTTTACTTCCGTCGCTATTATACAGACGGGCGAACACATCTGTGATCTCATCCATCATTGATTGCTTGGCTCATAATATCTTCTCAGACGTATTTTATATGTATTAATTACACAGAAAATGTCTGGGCTAAAGAGATAAGCCGATTATCAACCACATACTCAAATCGTTCACGAGACAGATAATTGCTGATACAGCACAGCACACAAACATTATTCGACGACACACCTGGTCATCTATTGTTCTTTCCGCCCAAGGTGTCGGAAGGTGCTGTGATAAACCTCGAATTTCAGGTTGTCACTCGGTCTGGGCTGAAATGAGTTAAAACAAAGTCACTATTACTCTTCACGTTTACCTTCTGCACTCAATGTGACTAGACCACTAAAGTGATTACAATTAATCCTCAAGATAGTCAATTCAGCCGTGAAATAGCATTATTGCATTGTGAATAGAGGTTAACAACTCTAAGATGCGTGACTATGAAGTGAGGAAAATGAAGAAATGAAGTGATACTGCCGGAGAGAACGAAAGTTATGAAAAGTGCAAAACTGATTTCGTCACACACGGCATAATCAGCTACATCACAAACTTACAACATCAGAAGAGCTAGCATGTCACTATAACACGGCACAATCGGCTGCATCACAAACCTACAACACTAGAAGATCTAGCAGGACACTATAACACGACATTATCAGCTACATCACAAACCTACAACATCAGAAGAGTTAGCAGGTCACTATAACACGGCATAATCAGCCATACCATAACCTACAACATTAGAAGAGCTAGCAGGTCACTATAACACGGCACAATCAACTGCATCACAAACCTACAACGTTAGAAGATCTAGAAGGTCACTATAACACGGCACAATCAGCTACATCACAAACCTACTACATTAGAAGATCTATCAAGTCACTATAACACAGCATTATCCGCTACATCACAAACCTACAACATCAGAAGAGCTAGCAGGTCACTATAACACGGCATAATCAGCCATACCATAACCTACAACATTAGAAGAGCTAGCAGGTCACTATAACACGGCACAATCAACTGCATCACAAACCTACAACGTTAGAAGATCTAGAAGGTCACTATAACACGGCACAATCAGCTACATCACAAACCTACTACATTAGAAGATCTATCAAGTCACTATAACACAGCATTATCCGCTACATCACAAACCTACAACATTAGAAGAGCTAGCATATAACTATAACACGACATAATCAAGTACATCACAAAACTACAACATCAGAAGAGCTAGCATGTCACTATAACACGGCACAATCAGCTACATCATAAACCTACAACATTAGAAGAGCTATCAGGTTACTACGGTACAATCAGCTACATCACAAACCTACAACGTTAGAAGATCCAGCAGGTCACTATAACACGGCATAATCAGCTACATCACAAACCGACAACATTAGAAAATCTAGCAGGTCACTATAACACGGCACAATCAGCTACATCACAAACCTGCAACATTAGAAAATCTAGCAGGTCATTATAACACGGCACAATCAGCTACGTCACAAACCTGCAACATTAGAAAATCTAGCAGGTCATTATAACACGGCACAATCAGCTACGTCACAAACCTGCAACATTAGAAAATCTAGCAGGTCATTATAACACGGCACAATCAGCTACGTCACAAACCTGCAACATTAGAAAATCTAGCAGGTCATTATAACACGGCGCAATCAGCTACGTCACAAACCTGCAACATTAGAAAATCTAGCAGGTCATCGTCACAAACCTGCAACATTAGAAAATCTAGCAGGTCATTATAACACGGCACAATCAGCTACGTCACAAACCTGAAACATTAGAAGAGCTAGCAGGTCACTATAACACGGCACAATCAGCTACGTCACAAACCTGCAACAATAAAAGACCACATCAATGGGACAGAGCAAGACGAGTAGGTGTCAGGGAAACTGGGTGACGCTTACAAGGTGCCACTACTCATACAAAAAGAAAAACTGCTTCTACTCACGACGCTTGGGCTACACAGTCGAAATGGAAATGTAAAATACCCAAAACTGGTGTTATTTGAAACAGGTTGTCCTTGAGCTACGACTGGGTTCTGTTCCTGACACCCCGTCGTAAGTCGAAGCGATCGTAAGTCGAAGTGGTCGTAAGTCGAATCATCCCTTACACCTTTTGACTAATTACATATTTCCATGTCCGTATTCCATCACATCATGATTTGTTAAAGTCAAATACTGTACAACACATAAAAGGGTTGAAATAAAAGATGTTACAATGTGTTTTACTGTGCTAAAAGAGCTTACAAAATTACTGTTAAAAATGTACTGTAAAAAATACAGGGAACAAATTGTTGCACACGACAGCCACAAACACTAATTAAGATTAATCTTTAACAGTCTGTACATAAACACACACACACACATATATATGAGTCATTTGATCAAAATAGCCATTAGTGGATGCACTCTTCCTCTTACCAGAGATGACTGGGAACAATACACACACTTAAGACGTAAATGAACAATGGAAACTGGTGCATGAAGTCCGTGGACGCAGGGGCGTCCCTAAAGTACTTGGCACCCGGGGCGGATCTGACTTTCGACAAGCGCCCCCCCCCCCCCTCCATACGAAGAAACACATGTGCGAGTATATATGTAACAGTACTATCTTAATAGTTCCCGATGGCACCCCTTTCCAGGTTGTCACCCGGGGCGAACCGCCCCCTCAAACCCCCCTTAGTACGCCACTATGTGGACATTATATTAATATTTATTATCAAACACAGTCAATGTTTTTAAAGTTCAATGCAGTAGTACTCTTGTGTGAGTATGTTTACATGACCCCAAGTTATAATTGGCCCTTGGAATATGAAATATAAAATGACTTAGGGTGAACAACTTTCATTTAATTTTTTTTTTTTTTTTTTGGGGGGGGGGGGGGGGGGGGGGGGGGGGGGGGGGGGGGGGGGGGGGGGCGTGGTAAGTTGAGTCGTTGTAAGTCGCGTAAAGTCGAGGACTATCTGTACTCAGAACTGTCTAGACACAAAATGTTAATGTTGATAACAAAAATTCGAACTTGTTTCCACAAGAATGTCCTTATTCGTAACAAATACCTTTTCCGCCAGGCAACCCAGATCAGATCAGCTTTACACTCAAAGAATAAAAACCTACATTTATAAAACTCTTCTAATGTTTTTAGATCTTTCTCGCTATCCGTAAATTATACCTCACCTTCTAAATACAGGATGAAAAGTAACGGAAAAGCTGGAAAAGGGGTGGAGAGGAGAAGATAGTGTACAAAGACTGAACTTTGGCATAGAGATTATCCTTCGTAAACAGGATACAGTCGGGCCAAACGTCTCCACCCTCTCCGTCTCTTCTAAGAAAATCTGTTCTGTTTTTCAGACATAAGCACTCGCCTCTCATTGATAGTTCTGTAAATACACACACCAAGAATGTTTTATTTCAAGGTTCTAAAAAAATTGGTTGAGTTAGAGGTCAGTCGTACCAGATCAGTATGACTAGTGATTGAGGCACACAAAAAAAAAAAAAAGGGTGAATAAATTTATACATTAAAAAAGCTACGTGTGATAAAAATCTTCCAGATATCCATTACATTTGTCTTTTTAACGTAACACTAACCTAATTTCTGTCAAAGATATTTTCTAGGTTTCTCTGGCAAGTGCAGGATGCCAGTTTTTTCCTCGACTGTCAATTAGGGCCAACTTTTGAGTGCTAGAAGTCTGTTCTGTCAAGTCTGGACTTCCGTTTCTGTGCTTGTCTAGTTTTCTTCAACTTTCGCAAGCAAAGCTCGACCTCGCTTCCAGACACAATATTCCGTACGTTAGTCTATCCGATGTTTATGTAAACATGCTGCCATAGTCAAGTTATTGAAAGCTACCCACTTAGAGACCGCCCGATTGGCTAAGCGGTTAGAGCACTTTCCTCTCCCGACACAGTTACCGGGTTCCGGCATCGAAACCTGGTAGCTTCACGCTCCAGTTTACCCAGTTGTAAATGGGTACCTGACTTTGCTCTTGAGTCAGGAAAGGCAACGACAGCGAGGAAGGGAACTGATCACCCCACCGAATATTGCTAGACCTAATGTGGTGAAGTTCACCTCTACTACAACAGTACCTGCTATAGGACAACCTTTACCCACTAAGGGCAGCAGCTTAGCTCAGTTAGCCATTGCATTTACTCAACTAACAAACACGAGCTGTTAGAACTTTAAGAGAGAACTAACGCGAACGCCGACAGTTACGCTGCTAGCTGGAGCTATTCAAACATTTCAAGTCCGCTTTTAACTTTCTTTTTGCATCCATTTAGTATGTTTTACTTCATTAGTCATACTATTTAAATGAACCATTGAAGTTCCTTCCTGTCAACACAGCTTTCTTTATTAGTCGTTATACCAGACCACATTTTTATAGAGGCCCCAATATAACCAACGGACCGTGTGTCTAGGTTAAACGGCGCGCGCTTCGTCAAAACGATGCAACTCCTAATTTAAAATTAATGACTTCCACTTACAATTTTTTTTTCCACTCTCACTTCTTTAAGATATTAGCAGTGTATCCTACAGTATTCAAGCCTGTGCTGGAAATATCCAAGAAGAGGTTAGCATACTCTGTTGCTTCTCCTGGGATCAATCTTCCCCATGTCAAGAAAAGTAGTTCCTAATCGTACAGTCACAGACTTTTCGAATACCTCATCAGGGCTGACTATATGCCCCCTCCTAATCTGATTAAGTTCCTGGCCGTTAGCTAATATACAGGGACGTAGATTTGATGATAATTTTTTTTTTAATTTTTTTTTTTAAATTTCTTGGCAGTGGTGCACCACTTCACATACCTGGGGTCTACCATCAATGACAAACTCTCACTGGACACAGAAATTGACACCCGCATTGGCAAAGCTGCAGCTACCTTTGCCCGCCTCACATCGCGTGTTTGGGGAAACTCTAAATTCACAACGAAGACCAAGGCTGCGGTATATAACGCCTGCGTCACCAGCACTCTCCTATACGACAACGAGACTTGGACAACCTATGCTTAGCAAGAAAGAAGGCTCAATACCTTCCATTTACGGTGTCTACGCCACATCCTCGGCATCTCGTGGAAAAATAATGTGACAAATGTCGAGGTGTTGTCACGTGCTGGACTTCAAAGCATGTATGCACTGCTTAGACAGCGCAGACTACGCTGGCTTGGCCATGTCCGGAAGATGGTCGCATCCCGAAAGATATTTTCTACAGGCAAACTGGCAGATAACAAAAGAACAGTTGGGCGACCGCAGCTGAGGTTCAGAGATGTATGCAAGAGAAATATGCGGGCACTGGATGTTACGAGAGGATAGATGATTTGTAGCAACTAGGTAGTAAGCTCGGATAAAAGTTGCACATTTTAGTTGTTGAAATACAATAGAGATATATTATAGTTTTTGCGCTTCACGGTGTTGAAAAGGAGGAGTATAATTTGCTTAGTTTTAATGTGACGTGTCGCGTTGATAAGGTAGCACGTGACGACATTGTAATTGTACCCATATTTTGTTGTACTTGGTCCTAGACGGACGGAAGTTTGAAGTCTCCCAGTAGAAGGATACGAGGGGCGTTCAGAAAGTAATGCACCACATCGTTTTTCTCAGCAAATAATGAAGATAGAAGCATGAAATTTTGCACACTTCAAATATGGCATGTGCCAATTGTGTGCACCAAATTGCACTGCAACCAGCTAAATAATACGGCTGCCCTAAACCGTTGAAATGGAGCGTGTTAGCAACTTGCGTTATAAGCAGCGAATTGTGATAGATTTTCTCGTTGCAGAGAAGGAAACTGTTGTGAACATTCACAAGCGTCTATGTGATGTGTATGGAAGTTTTGCAGTCGACAGGAGTACAGTCAGTCGCTGGGTTCAGAGAATCAAAGAATCAGGAAGTGGAGATACGGAGCTGCTTGATCGGCCGCGCTGTGGACGTCCTGCCACAGCCACCAACGCAGAAATGTTGAAATGCGCTGAGGGCATTATTCTTACTGATAGGCGAATCACTACTCAACAATTGGCCTTACAGCTGTCAGTCAGCATTGGTAGTGCAAATGCAGGTATAAAAACTCTCAGATTTTCTAAGGTTTGCGCAAGATGGG
>JAMPIV010018487.1:0-68814 GCA_024509875.1 Oreohelix idahoensis
GATCTTTTCTGTACCTGTAGAAATATAATCAACAGAATAAGCACCTGCTCAATCTTCCTATTCCTGAAACATATTCGACACAGAATATAGCCGATTACAATCCTTCATGGTACTTGTAAACAAGGAAAAAAATAGAAAGGTCCCATGTGCAAGTTGCGTATTTTTTAAAAATCATTCGGCATTTGAAATCCAAGAGTATAGGAGCCCTGGCAAAAAATAAAAACATAGAAACCTACCTATCACACAAAAACATATATATTATGTAATGATTCCTTATTCACAAATTGATTCTCGCCGGTGCTCACGGAGTTTCGAGTACAGTGCTGAGATCCTCCGTAGTGTGATTTAGGGAGGAATCGTAGCACTGATGTGTTGTCCGTATGCCATGAAGAAAATCCTTAAAACCAATGCAAACCTGTAATCAAAAGGTACTAATAAGCGAGTAACAATCCTTCTAGTAATTTGCAAACATAAGGTAACGGAAAAGCCGATTACAATAATCCTTGGAATCTTGTCACGGATTGCCTTGCCTAGCTCTTCAGTAGTGGTCCACGATGCTATCACTCAATAGAATCTAAATGGGTCTTCAAGGTGTCTACCTTCGTACAGATTAACTCTGGCAGAGTTGTAGATAGAAGGATAATGAATCTCTGTCTCAAGGGATTTTCTTTCACAAGAAGATTTCAGAAGACAAGAACAAGCTGCAATCGGGCAAGTCGCCTTTCGTGAAGAATTAAGCCAATTGGTTGAAAAAGCCCTGTTCACGGTCCCCCTGCCAGCTGGTGTAATCCCAGGCGAAAATTCTTTGTATAATATTTGCTCTATAAATGTAAATATAAATGTCTAGATGTTTATACATATTAAAATATTCTTTGCTCATACGTTTGCTTTCATACCTTATCAATAACAGAATCAACGTATTCCTGTTTAGTTATAAAATAACATTTAACTAAATTTAATAATCAATTAGTTTTAACAGGTTAAAATAACGAATGGAAAGTCGATGAAATTTTAGATGTATATAAACAACTTTGTCTTCACTGAGATACAGGGGTTTACGATTTATTAAAAATTTGTCCTCTCTTGCTGTTTACTTTAATCAAGAACTTAGATGTGTCTAAAGGTGCGTCCCTGCAGCTGTTGTGTTTTCGGTCAATTCTTATGTGAAGAGCGTCACGTCTCCCACACAACTTCGTCCAATGGTAGCGGTTTATTGGTTGGATCCCTCCCTGCTTTTGACGTCACCCTAGTGGTCGTAGAAACTTATAGTCTTGCATGCTTCGTACAGTGATAGCGCCATCTTGTCGGCCGCCATTTTATCTGTCCGTTTCTCAGCTCCATCTTGTCAACAACCATTGTCTCCGTGGTTCAATGCCCCTTTTTAACCACAACATCTTCAAGAAGAAGATATATAACTAGGCCACAATAAAGTCTAGAAATAGTAGTTTTTTATTATATTGTGTTTTTTGCTTCCAACTAGAGCAATTCAAGTCGCGTGGTGGTTATTTAAGTGGCCAAATTTAACTGCGGGCGCGAAACTACACTTGTGAGTGGTTAAGCCTAACGACGGCCAATATGAAGAAGTGCGATGGCCAGCAAGACCCTATTTTGCAAGAGCTGACCCATAGAGAAAACGAAGTTAGGCACGCCCATGTGTGGGTAGAAGATGAACAAAGAACATGACAACTTGAAGTTTAATTTAGGTAGAAGGTGATAGTGTTAGAAATAAAATAGGGATGTAGGTCCTCTACATATTTGGATATCTGTTTTTAGCAAAAATAAGATAGATAAATGTGTTTCCAAAGGAGATTACTTTTAAGGACATTTAGATTCTGAACTAATAGAATGAGTAAGTCAGGTTAATGAATTTTCCTCAGTAACGGAAGAGAAAGTTTTCGAGGTTAAAGTGTATTTTCACGATAATTGATACTTCCCCTAACTGCATAATATTTAATGGGTCCACTTTGAGATTAGTTTAATTACATCTGTTGTGTACACTAGATTTGAAGTGCTTAAAGTTCCTCTTATGAGAAGAAGAATCTAGCTTCAGGTATTTTAGATTTCTGGTGAGCGCAATGTCACTTCTCCCTTTGTGCGTGAGGCCACGTTTGAGAACAGGTGTTTTCTCTTTTTTGCTCCTTTGCGGAGCATGGAAACACCAATGCAACTGTTAACGATAAGGTAACATAATAAGCCGAGCACAATCGCACGCCCCCACAAGAAGCAATTTATGCTACTGCAGTTTGGTTTTTTCTGTAACAATGTGTTTTTATTTATGATGAGTTTTCCCAATCTCAACAGTCGCATCTATACGACATACTTCAGAGTGCAGGGATGAATATTGAGATGGATCATTATGCGAGTGTTGTGGTGTATGCCTCATTAATGAAGTATTTGTTGTACATATAGTTTTGAAATTATTATTGTTTATGTGCCAATTTTATTATTATTTTAATTATTGTTATTGTTGTAATAATGTTTTTGATGAGAGCACAGTGGCTCTCTCAACTTGGAAGATATATATTTTCCCCTCTTCACGCTCCTAATGGAGCATGGGCCAACCAATGTGGCTGCCATCCACATGAAGCCCACACAAAAGCATTCAGATGCACTTGCAGTAGTGGTTTTCGTAGCAATCTGTGTTACATGGTGCAGATTGCCAGCCTCAGGCAAAACACCATACTATCTCATTGGACGACATGCATGAAGTGTGTGTGTTTGCATGATAGTTGAGATGTTTCACGAAGCGTAGAAGAAGGACATGTTTAAAACACAGTTGAGAGCATGGTGTTTCTCATTATTTAACTATTATATTATTTTAACTAGTCGGTGCTTATGTTTGCCGTTCCAGATTAGCTATTGAGCACTGGCTGGGAGGGGGGGGGGTGTTTTTGTTTTTTGTTTGCTTTGTTTAATATGTTTAATGTTTGGCTTCCATGCGCTCGGTCACTGACTGGGTTGTATGAATAAAATACAGCCCCCTGCCTGAAAAACCAGAGTTTTAACTGTTGAATCGGTTCGGTTGCGAGTGGCCAAGAAGGTTGATCACAAATCACATCATCATCATCTTCCCTCGCCCACCCCTATCACAGTACCTACGAACTTTAGACAAACATAAAAAGAACAAATGCCTCTGCAAAGTAAACTTGTTGGCTGCAAATTAACAGGCGACCTTGTCCTCGCTGACAACCCACCAATATTAGCCTCCTCTGCATAATTAGACGTATTGATATACACAGCGTAACACGGGAGATTATTATTAGAAATCACAGTGAATTCTTCTAGATATTATAATGGGGAAAATATGTAGACTATGGTACACGCGCGAGGGTAATGGCTTGCCTGATTTAACCAATTAACAATGGTACATAATATCTACCACAATATGATAGACTGATACCACTTGAGACACATGTGAATGTAATCATCACTCACACTGCACTGCTCCATTTGGAGTCTGGCGTTTGCAGCATCACATTCGTTTTTCAGAATGAACAAGTAGCATGAAACAAAGCACCAGCGCTTGCTGTGGTGCTTTATGAAAATACTATTTTAGTATTTGTGGATGCCAGTCTCATATATAGCCAATTAGCAATAAAAAAAAACATGTCAAATTCACAGTTTGTAAAATATAGGTTTCACACAACTTACCCAAATGGGATCTACAATCTCCTGGCACAAATAGAATGGACACAGCAACTTAGGTTAGATGATTTCGAATACTGGGTTTGGTGTTATTTTAGAATCCCTCTTATGATTATTGATTCTGATTCCTTAAGTCTCCAGTCTTTGTATTTTAAAATGCGGGTTTACTTTTTTAGTTTCAAAGTTTGCCAAAATACTCTGTCCTGGTCCTTTCGTGGAATGAAATCTAAGTCCTATTATCTTCTGGTTCTCTCTCAGGAGTTGCTAACGTTGACGTTTAGCAGTGCAGATGTTCGTCTAAGTCTCAAATTGTTAGATTATAAATCTCAATTTTCGCTCCTGAAAGTCCCATATGGTAATTCCAACAAATGTGCCATTGAAATCCAATGCCTATTCCGTCTCTCAAATTAAGCCAATCCAATCTCTTTAGAACTATGTGGGTCGGGCTGTTAAATCCTTACTATTCCCCGCGTGTTTTAACATATCAATTTAAAATTTAAACTGACCTCTTTCAAATATGTCCGTAATAACGTCCGATTGTCATGTTTGCCAAACTCACAAACACATCTGTGAACTCATTTCATGTCTAAATGCCTTTCCCACCATATTCTCTCAAGAACGGGTTATCTGTATTGTAGCTACATAAATGGGCCAGCGGAAGCGATTATCTAATTATCACCTGTGTTTTCGTGCATCCGCCCAGAACGGACAAATACGGATCGCCCGGCAGCTTAGACAAACAATATGACTTTCTTTCCGTACTCTGTCGGGTGGTATTGTTATCAGGAGTGGTCGTGACCACCTTGGATCAACCGTGACCGCCTTCTATCAAAGGTGGCTTGACAACTTAAGTGATAACAGTATTATCCGCTGTCCTGTTCTATTAGCTTTGTCATGCTATGATTCACATGGTAAAACGTAAATAACTAAGTCTGGGAGCGGCTAGGCAAAGAATGTAGGTGCATAAAATATGTAAAATAATAGGTGAGGAAATGAAGAAAAATGGAGTGACCAAGTGATATTGCCGGAGAGGACGACAGTTATGAAAAGTGCACAACTGATTTCGTCACAATCTGTAAGCATAAGGTAATAGAACAAGCAAAGTACAATCCTTCCGGTATCTGTAAACATAAGGTAACAGAATAAGCCGAGCACAATCCTTCCTGTATCTGTAAACATAAGGTAAAGATTAAACGAGCACAATCCTTCCTGTATCTGTAAACATAAAAAGAAAAGGTAAAGGAACCCGTTACACGCCCATTGAGGCATATTGGGAATATAGTGTTAGGTCCATATTATCTTGACCGTCGGCACACTAGGGGTGATGTGGTCGGCATCACGCCGGTCGCCTTAACCTTCCCAGAGTTGCTCTGGTACCCATTTAGGGCTGGGTCGACCCAGGAGCCGTTTGTGGCCTAAAAAATTCCCGCCTCATCTGGGGATCGAACCATAGACCACTGCGCTAGGAAGCCAGTGCACTAACCACTATGCTACCGCGGCCCTTCTGTAAACATAAGGTAACAGAAAAAGCAGAGTACAATCCTCCTTGTATCTGTAAAAATAAGGTAACAGAATAAGCCGAGTTCAATCCCTCCTGTATCCGTACACATAAGGTAACAGAACAAGACTCAGTACAATCCTTCCTGTACAGGCAAACACAAGCTAACAGTATACGATTATCTTCAATGTACAATCTCTACCCTCTTCCTAACAGTTATGTACATTATATCATTATTAGCACCTCCATTTTTTTTCTGAACACTGAACACATACAAGTGTGCTGTAGGTGGAGACAAGCAGCCGTTCACAAAAAATATTGTCCTGGGCCTCTCTCTCTCTCCCTCTCTCTCTATTTCATCAAATTATCTATCTTGACCTACTGTACTTTAAATATCTTGGAGCTGTCATTGACTGGAAGGGAGGCATGAAAGAAGAGTTTTTCAGGCCATAAATGAGGACTTCTCAGAAAAAGATAAATTGGCAAGAAGACGAAGATGACTGTATACCGCTCCATCTATCTTCCAGTCTTGACAAATGGATGCGAGTAATGGGCAATGACTGCAAACTAAAAAACCAGCTCCAAACCTCAGAAATTAGATATTTGAGAAAAAAGTGGTTGAAATAACAAGAAAAAGACATGGTCCGGTACTAGGCGATTCGTCATGGCCTCAAAACCCAGTCCCAACGGACTCGAGTGGAACAGTCCTAATTACTATTGTTTGGCGTATCTGTAGAATGAGAAGAGAGATTGGCTACCACGACATATATGGGAAACCAAACGCCAGGTCTCCGACCACCAGGACGACCCAGAGTTGGCTGGGAGGACAGCAGTAGTCAATCTCTAAAGGACCGAGGTCTAGATTGGAACAAGATCAGGAGAGAAGACAGCCGATGGGATAGTATGGCGCTGTCTCTGACAAACCTCAACACCTCAAGATAGAAGATGAACGACTAAATAAGTAAGATTCTTTCTTAACTATGTCATTCTAATATTCTTTCTTAACTATGTCATTCAATCATTCGATAAACCCAGCTCCAAATCTCCTTTTTTTTTATCTCGGGGATGATATTCCCAGTGCTTAGCTACATCCACACTCCTATCGTTTAATTAATTGCATTTTTTTCAGAACTTAATTAATGATCAAATGTACTTTCTGTATGTCTCTGTCTCTATCTGTCTGTCCTGTCTGTCTGTCTGTCTCTCTCTCTCTCTCTCTCTCTCTCTCTCTCTCTCTCTCTCTCTCTCTCTCTCTTCTCTCTCTCTCTCTCTCTCTCTCTCTACGGTGAAATTTTTTTAAACATGATATTGTGTTAATGTAATGTGTAACATTTTATAGAATGCCGTTGTAATGTGTATCTGTTTTTTCTCTATGTTCCTCGAGGAGGTTTATAACGATGACTACAGGACTCGTCCGATCATGACCTTCGCCAAAGCAAGAGGACAGTTGTTGGTCAAGCGCCGCTATCAAGCATCATAAAATTTCCCCGGTATACAATGTTCCTCACCGATAACAAAACCCCCGGTGGAATGTAACAATGTCATGCTTGGAAGAAGGCGTTAGTTCGCAGCTAACAGTGGGCCCCAGGGACGCTCGTTTAAGACCAACGACCATCAAAAACTATGCTTTGAACAAAAGAGAGGGCTATTCACGTAAAACTTAAAGGTTGTAGAAACCGGGTCCGGTATAACCTTGAAGCTATCAAGTCAAGGAAAATGTGTAACTATAACATTCCAGAACACCTTTCAGTACGAGGCATTTCGTTTCATTGTCATTAAATACTACGAAACAGGACTTGTAGAGTCAAGAACAGACATAAATGGTGCACTAGTAGAAGACGTTATAACAACACAACTTCTCAAAGTTCACCTTTATCACACTAAGAACAAAAATTATGGCCCAGGGGACTGCCGCAGCTATCGAATCATGGCTAGAAACAGAATTTGAAGAATTAAAAGAATCTGCAAAAATTGTAACTGATGTTGAGTTAGAAAACACTAAAATGGACTCCGCTGTTTCTATGCCCCACTTGGCAGTAGACACAATGATTCCAGGCATAAGTGAATTTACTACCGACAACGACATTCTCAACATCAGCTGCAACCCAATTTCTCACAGTGAATCAGAAATTCTACCTTCTGCAGTATTGGATACAATAACAGACACCCCTACAATTTCTAAACCTATGTTGGCCATCGAATACCCCATGGACCATGAAAATATACGAAAAGCTGAAACTGTATCTCTTGAGCAACAAAAAGAAGGGACACGAAGTTACCTGTGTCGTGCTGCCAGGAGCTAATGCAAAATATGGAGGACACGCTACGAAGTTTAATTGGTGATCTCATGTCTAGTATACAGACATCGCTCAAGGCCGAAAACGAACTTCTTAAAAGGGAGATAGTATCTCTGAGGGAAGACAATTCTAGCATGAAGGACATCATCGAAAAACTGCAGAGAGACTTCTCACTCTATAAGATAAGACAACCAGATCATCCTCAAACAATAGTAGAAGATTGCGAAGAATCCATACATAAAAATACGCCAAATCAGCAAAAAGGTCA
This sequence comes from Oreohelix idahoensis, assembly GCA_024509875.1. Classification (NCBI taxonomy): domain Eukaryota; kingdom Metazoa; phylum Mollusca; class Gastropoda; order Stylommatophora; family Oreohelicidae; genus Oreohelix; species Oreohelix idahoensis. The sequence goes on from JAMPIV010018487.1 coordinate 7,709, forward strand.
CCACCAAACTGTACACAAAAAACACGAAGAGACACTCACAAACACAACATATCCCATTGGAGTCAAAATTACGAACAGATTTCAAGTTCTTGAGGATTGTTCAACAGAAAATGAGCAGGTATCAGCATCCCTACCAGACAACGTTCCAGTGCCCGAAAACCAAATTCACAAATCTCAGAGCCATCACGACAGTCCACAAAAGAACACCACAAAAGGCAGCAGCATCAATCTAATAGAAAACAAAGTGAAGAAATACGTAGTGACGTTACACATATTGTAATTGGTGACTCCCTCTTGAAGGGTATTTATTGTGAAAGAATGTCCACTACAAGAGAAGACATAGTTTCAGTTATGACAGTGCCGGGGGCTGGTATTAAAAGACTACTGGACATAATTAATAAGTTCGATATTAATCACAAGATAACAAAAACAACACTACACGTAGGAATTAATGATATCATGAATGAGCAGAGCCTAAACCCCTCAGGATTGGTGGCTACAATAAAACAAAAATTTCCCAAAGCCTCCATCTTTATTTCATCAATCATACCACCATGCTATGGGTTTCAGCGTCGCACAGCGGACACTTACAACACAAAACTACAGAACTATTGTAAACAAAACGGCCTTGGCTTCATCAACAATACTCCATTCTTTACATCTAACTCAGGAGCACCTAAGAAACGACTCTACAGAGATCAAATTCACACATCCACACTGGGAAGCAGTATCCTGGCCAAAAACATAAAATATCCAGAAAGGACACAACAAGACAGCTCAACCCATATAGAGAATGCAACGAAATCTACTGAGACATCAACATATAATTACAACACATCACAAACCCCACCTACCTCTCAAAGAAGCACACCTATTGCAAGCAGGCAGCCTTCCAGCTATCACAACGCCACTTTCAATCAGGAAGCCGAATCTTATGATATCATGTTTCCCCCATTAGTCACAAGGCAGCCCCACTCAGGTACCTCTACCAACAGTATTCCAATGTCCCAGGCTCAGAATACTCCTACCAACACTACAACAAGGACGGAAGAAATCAGAGATCACCATGCTTCCTCCCCTAGTTCTTATTATCGTCCTCAGTGGAACCCTGAACTTGTCTATCTGATGCAATTCAGCCCTGCGTCACTTAGACAAGCATTAATGATGTCTGCCCAAAGTCATCCCTATTATATGCCCGGCAGAGACGTCAGTTATTGACGAACAAACACTTTGCTTCACTAAATCTCTGTTACTACAGCCTTCACTCCATTTGAACATTTGTTGATTTTTTAATACAACGGTAATAATCAGAACTTTTAATAGTTTATCGGTTAATATCCTCTAAAAAAAAATTTTCTTTGATTACTTATTTCGTTACAATTTAAATTTCTTATTATCACGCGTAGCTTCAATTTGTTAGAATTTTCGGTGTTAAGGTGTGAAGTGTTGTATATACTTGTTTGACTTGTGACTATTATTAATTTCTTCCATCTCTCGTTTAACTTCACTTTGTTGCGTTGAGCAGTTCTGGTGTGATATGTTGTATGCCTGATTGTTTTGTGACAATTTTCATATACTCAGTTGAAATTGTTTTTTATTAGTTGTATTAATTATTTTAATATTGTATTTTCTGCAATTTCTCATTTCTTGAATTCCACTTCCTTGGTGAAGTATTAATTCGTAAAAATATTTTGCGCTTTTTGTGTGCATAGCCTAACTGTTTTTTAACTTGTAATTTTTTATATTTTTTTATTTTTTTTATTTTTTTATTTTTTTTAAATATATCTTTCTTTTTACTATACAAACATGGCTGGTAATTATGTACCGTGGCTTCACAAGGATGGTCTACGACTTGGTCATCTGAATATTTACCATCTTCTAGGTAAACTCCCCGAACTTACATACATTCTAAGTAATAATTTTCACATTTTTGGACTTTCAGAAAGTCGCCTAAATGACAGAATAACAGACGATGATATTGCGTTAAATGGTTTTAAAACTATTCGGCGAGACGCAAGCAAAAAACAAGAGACAGGTATAACAGTTTATATTTCCACTTCCCTTAATTTTCGCCGCAGAAACGACTTAGAGACAGCAGAGATAGAATGTGTATGGTTGGAAATAAAGCTACCGAATCAGGGCCCATTTCTGGTGGGATATCTTTATCGAAATCCTAGTGCAGGACCTATATGGTACGAAGATTTCACCATAATGATGGACAATGTATTTGCCACAGTCAAGGAGGTTGTTCTTCTTGGTGATTTCAACATCGATATATACAATTCAAATCTAACATGGAAAAATATAATATTATCGTACAACTTAAAACAAATAGTTAACCAGCCTACAAGAGTAACACAAGCATCAACCACACTAATCGACCACATCTACGTAACTTGCCCAGAAAACATCATAGAATGCTCTGTCCCTAATATTGCAATGAGTGACCACTATCCAGTATGCTGTACATGGTCAAAGAATAAATGTAAAGTTCCAAAAAATAAACATGTAAGTATCAAATTTAGAAGTTTCAAACATTTCAGTAAGGAATTATTTTTAAATGACTTGCTAACTGCACCTCTCGCCCGTGTTTACCAACTTCCTGATCCGGATGACGCTATTGAATACTGGACAAAAATTTTTTATAATGTTTTTTGACACGCACGTACCAGCTAAGGAAATTCGCGTCAAACGACAATTAAAATCTCCGTGGCTCACGAAGGAAGTGTTGGAGGATATGAGGCAGAGAGATCAAGCGCACAAAAATAAGGACCTCAACACATACAGGGTATACAGGAACAAAGTTCAATATTTAATTCGGAAAGAAAAGAAAAAATCATTTTAGAAATATGGTTCAGAACAAATCAAATAGTAAGGAAATATGGAAGGCAATTAACACCTTAGCGAAAAAACGTAATGCACCAGACTCATTCTCTTCCAACACTTCATTTACTTGCACCGACTTCAGCAATCACTTTCAAGCAGAAATAAACGGTCTGAAATCCACAATACCACCTTCCTGTAGTGACTTAGACAAACTTTCAGCATTCTGTAAGAACAAATGTACAAACTCAGTTCCACCCGACATTCCTTTTATGACAGTTAATGAAGTGTATAACTATCTTATTGGCCTTAAGGATAATAGCTCATCAGGGCTTGACGGAATTAGTAATCGAATACTGCGTTACGCCGCACCAGCTATTAGTGATTCACTAACTTTTATATATAATCAATGTATTGCTAAAAGTTATTTTCCTTCAGCCTTTAAGATTGCCAAAGTATATCCTCTCTTCAAACCTGGCTCGTCAGATAACAGTAATCTTGGTAACTATAGACCTATTTCTCTTTTATCATCGCTTTCTAAACCACTAGAAAAACACATACATAAAGCAACACTACATTACCTAGTTAGCAATGACTTGCTAATTGACAGTCAGTCAGGGTTTCGACAAAAGCATTCATGCCACACAGCTCTAACTAAGATGATGATAGACAACTTGCACCTAAACATAAATAACGATAACATATGTGGAGCAATCTTTGTAGACTTTAGGAAAGCATTTGATATGTTAGATCACGCTGTTTTAATAAGAAAATTAGAAACAATGAAAGTTAACTTTAAACTAGTGACATTACTTAAATCATTCCTGTCCGACAGACAGCAAGTAGTGTGGTACAATAACTCCTTGTCAAGCCCAACTATTATTGACACTGGTGTTCCTCAGGGTTCTATTCTCGGCCCTCTACTTTTTTCCATTTACATAAATGACCTTCCACTACACATCGAGCACTCATCCTGCGACCTATTTGCCGATGACTGTACCATTTATACTAGTGATAAAAGTTGCAACACGCTAGAAATATTATTACAAAGCGACACAGACAATCTTATTAAGTGGAGCAATGAAAACTGCATGCAAATAAATATCACTAAAACAAAATGTATGATAATATCAACTAGACAAAAATTACAAAACTCGCCGAAAACAACACTTCAGCTCTACATTGGAACCTCTTTAATTGAAAATGTACATGAATATAAAACACTAGGACTCATAATTGACCAACATTTAAGTTGGAATTCGCATATACAAGCACTGACCAAACAAACGGCACAAAAAGTTTACCAGTTAGCTAAAATCAAACATTTCCTAGATGAGGAGACACGAAAAATGTTCTATACATCCCAGATACAAACACATCTAGACTATTGTTCCACAATTTGGGATGGCTGCACCATGTCCAACACTAAAAGACTCTTTTCATTACAAAAACGTGCAGTGCGCCTAATTTCAGACAAAAACCTCACACAGTGTGTAGACGCATATACATATCTTAACATATTACCACTAAGAAAGCGCCTTCTCTTCAACAAAGCCAAATTTATTCACAAAATCTTGTCACAGAATGCTCCAACGTATCTGTGGCCTATTTTCAAATACAGCGGAAGACGCAGTCAACGCTTAAATAAATTACACATGCCCAAGCCTAGGCTCGACTTATTCAAGAAAAGTTTAGCTTTTTCTGCTGCTCATCTGTGGAATACTCTTCCACACGACTTAAAAAATACTCTTAGTCCATATTCATTCAATCACAGACTTTTCAAATACATCATGAGTGCAGATTATATGCCACCCTAATTTCGTTATGTTCTTAAATAATTACATAACATCATATGTAGGTTTTAAAGTTAATTTTGTCCTGTTTAGTATAAATTATGATACGCATCTGTAAATCTGTGTAACTGTTATTGTACTGTTACAATGTTGGGATTTTATTTTATTGTACTTTCTTGTTATTTTATTATTTAAGTAACATTTAGGATACGTGTGAGAATAAATGGATTAACTATGGAAGAAGAGAGAAAGGAAGGGCAGAATGTTAGACGGGCCTGCGTGACCAATTCTAAACCCTTTGAAAATAAAGTTCGTTCGTTCGTTCTATCTATCTATCTATCTATCTATCTATCTATCTATCTATCTATCTATCTATCTATCTATCTATCTATCTATCTATCTATCTATCTATCTATCTATCTATCTATCTATCTATCTATCTATCTATCTATCTATCTATCTATCTATCTATCTATCTATCTATCTATCTATCTATCTATCTCTGATAATGTTTGTACTTTTCAACATATGTTATGTCATGCTTATAAGTAATTAATGTTAATATGAGTGTGCTATATTATTATTTTACTTTACAACGTTGAATTCCTTAAATTTGATATGTAAAATGCATATGAGAATAAATGAATTCAGTATGAAAGGTGAGAGAAAGGAAGGGCAGAATGTCAGACGGGCCTGCGTGCCCAATTCTCAACCCTTTGAAAATAAAGTTCGTTCGTTCGTTCGTTCGTTCGTTCTGTCTCTCTCTCACTTTCCCTCGCTACGTCTCTCTCTCTCACTTTCCCTCGCTCTCTCATCGTCCGTGACCAACTTTTGAAATTTCTCATTAGCAATACAAAATTCACTTTCTTACACGGATTCATTCGAGTGACCATTTTGTTCATATTAGAATTCCCGAGAGCGACAACAGCAATTGACGGTATGTATCATTTTTATTTACTTATTTATTTTTTAAGTATTTAACTTAGTTCTCGCTTCCCTTTGTCTTCTATATTTTGTCCCTTCATCCATAACGAAGGCCTTATGCACGTTTTAGGCTATTTTCTTTGTTAATTGTCAAATTATGAAGAATTATTTTTATTTTCGTTTACCCCGCCGTTTTCTAACAATGATCAATCTTAGAACTACGTGCGTCGGGAGCCGCGCTGGAGTAATGGTTACAACGTTGAGCTGGCGATCAGGTGTTGAAGGTTCAAGCCCGGACGTCAACATTTGAAGGAGTGTCAGCGACCGGGATTTTGACTGAATAACCTGAATGGCTCCTGAGATAAACCCTCTGTGGATGGGAAGGAGCAAAGCTCCTGACCGGGTTGGAAGAAAAGTCCACAGGCTCCCCAGCCTCGCAATGACATGTTGTCGTGGTTGAGTAAAGTGTAGAGTATTTGTCGAGTTGGACAACAGTAGTGAAATCGACAAGGGATAGTGGACTGACAGAGTTATAGATTACACACACAGAAAAGTGTAAATAGGAGATGGACTTTAGACAACCTGGAAGAAGATTTATCAAAGTGATCTCTCTCTCCAAGCCTCAACTCACTGTTACGGTCTAAGCACCTCCTGCTCTCACTCTTTTCTCTTATCAAAACATAGAGATTATAGTAAAGAGCTAAAATAAGTTTAATTATGGATGAAAAGGGTCGGGAACAGCGCATTAATAAATGTGTAAACTTTATTAAAGAAGAAAAGCATGGAATTAATGCATATCATCATACACAGCATAAATTACATCAATAATCAAATAATCATCAATAGTCATCAATAACCATCAATAACGTAAATACACACCCACAAACGCACACACCACCAACACTCATAAATCCTGTAGAACACAGAGAAATGAAATAACTGTCTGACAGTCTGTCCGTTTTTCGTGGGACCAAGTACAATGCTTCCGACAGTGTCTTTTACGTAAAAATATACTCCATGGGAATGGACTTGACCTGTATAAATCCACTGTAGTCGCTATTGTTGGTGGCACCCCTGATTTCGCGATGGGGACTGGAAGACTGTCTATCTCCTGCTGACCAAATAAACGAACTGAGCGACAGCCTGTCCGCTTTTCGTGGGACCAAATGTACTAGCTCCAGAAAAGTGTCTGACGGATAAATATCCTTCAAGATGAATGAAGTGAAATACCCAACTTTCCTTGTAGGTGCTATACGTTGGTGACCGCTACTTGCGTGAGGGGGCTGGAACTCTGTCCATAGATGGCTGCTCATACGTGCGAGGTTTTAAGTATCCAGAAATACACCAGAAGAAGTCACTTGAGGACACGGAGTCCCAGGCGTTCTTATCCGGCGCTAGGCTCTGCTTGGCTGTAAATCCTGTTTAAACTGGTTTGGCTGTGGTTTGCTGAGTGCCCCGTTTAGGCACACAAAGTCGGGTGATATCAGATTCTGCTATAGACATGCTGGGCGGTTTTGATATTCTGGAAGCGGCAATACTCTGCCTGGTAATCCAATAGGCGAGTAGGGAACTACTACTGCATTTGGTGATTCCAGATTTAGCGTTGGCTCCGTTGCACTGCGTGAGCTTAACTTGGCGTTGACAAAAGGGGTTTTGATTCAGGAACGGGGTTGACGACTCGTGACGCTAGCGGTATTCAGAAACCCTCTAGATCGAAGAGAATATGACGTTCTTCGCCTGACTGGAGTCTGCTCTAGCGATTCGGTCTCCCTGAAACTGAAACCCAAAAAAGACACCTTTTACCTCAAGCAACAACGAAATCAATCTAATGCTTTATAACCTAGTTATGCTCCGCTCCTTCCATTCTATCAATTATAGCATGTGCCCGCATAGGCTTAATATCTTTTGTACACCCATATCTTCTTCTTCCGTCCTTAGCCAACGACCGGCAAAGCAGTCAGTGGCCATTACGCCTAGTGGCGTCTTAAGGGCAACAGCGAATAGATTTTCTCTGCCGTTGTTCCCATCACGCCTAATGGCGTCTTTAGGGCAACGACAAATCAATCCGTTTGTCGTTGTTTCCGTAATCAAAGTGACTGGCAAACGGGTGATCAGCCCGTTGGGGTACACCCATATACCTGTCATTAAATGTTCTGACAGCAAAATCTACTCCTCTTCTCCCAATCTCAACATACAGGAAATCTAACCTGTAGTTACAGTTAAATGAATATGCTTATTCATCTTACAACATTAAATGAATTTACATAAACAGATTACAGCATTTGACATTACACAAATAAATCATATGTCCCTTTGGGGAAATATATTAATATTCCACAAAATGAGTACAAAGAAAATGCAATGTTCTTGCTATAATAATACAGTTGTGGCTGAATCATAAGATATAATTATATCTATGCCTGGTGACTGCTTTCTGTGAAAGTTATAGACTAGTGCCTAGCCACACAAGTAAGCATAAAATGATCCTCCCTTGCCACTAAAAGTATATATCAAAAAGGAATAAGTGACTATCTCCTATAATCCAGAATTATTGCCTGCATCTCACTATTCAGTTTTTAAGTGAACAATCCACACCTGACATTATCTTACAGAAATGACAGTTAATTTAGCCTATTCTTAACCCATGATAAGCATCTGTGGACTGATTCTACGCCTAGTGAGTGTCTGTTATTGTAAGTTTAACATTTAACCCATGATAAACCGTAACAGTTTAAACACCACTTAACTAAGGCCGTAGACAGCGCTACATTATCACTGAACTAAATTACTAGGAGAAGTCCTCAAAATGAAGTAAGTCACTTCCTATCAGATATATATAAAAAGCTAACATGAATATATCATATTATAATAAGATATGTCAACTCACCCCGAAAATGACTAGAACATAGGCAAACACATTCTTGTACTGCCGTGCTATCTCTGCCTAAGTCTCATATGGTCATCTACTTCTTCTTCTTCTTCCGTCCTTAGCCACCGACCGTCAAAGCAGTCAGTGGCCATTACGCCTAGTGGCGTCTTAGGGCAACAGCAGATAGGTTTTCTTTGCCATTGTTTCCCATCACGCCTATTGGCGTCTTTAGGGCAATGGCAAATCAATCCATCTGCAGTTGTTTCCGTAATCGAAGTGACTGGCAAACGGGTATGGTCATCTACGGGCCAGGACTATTCACAAGTGTGTTGGCTTATTAAACCCGTCTACTCTTATAGATTACAAGGACGCTCCCCCGGACACCTGGATGACCTGATTCTACAGATGTATCGGTGTAATGCGTAATCAAGAGAGTAAGACAAAGGTTATTCTAGAGACATCAGAAGTCAACAACCGCAAGAAAGTTCCTTCAGGTAGAGAAATGCATAATATTATGAGAGCTCTAACTCGTCTAAGGCGCAAAACCCAGAGACTGACCGCGATTGTTATCTCCCCCTGAAACAGATCAAGCTCGTTACCCAGGCCTCAAAGGGTACCCGCCGCTCGTGATCAAAGACTTAGAGAGCGCCCGGAGAAATGTTTCTCTGGTCAAACGAGCCACCGGTGCGTTGATGTAACGTTACGCTACGCTGACCGTTGAAGAATTTAGTACTGAAAGCCAGCCAAACGTAAACAAACGCGGGTGGGGTTTGACCAGGTGAAAAAATGAAAGATAGAAAAGATTAATACCAATGTCTAGGAAAACAGAACATTAAAATGGCAAAATAAATTATCTGTCTACGTGACAAGATAGCCCCCCTTTTTAAAGTGCGTGAAACATGGACTAAAGGACAGTAATTTATCTTTTCCATAGATGTCCATTACCTGTCGTTAGAACATCCTATAATCATAACCAAAATCGTATCCAATTTCTGTCAGTACTGTATGACTAGCTCCGAGTTCATTTCTTTTCTTCCCTCTGTCTAATAGACGTTCAGCGAATGGGATTTTGCGAGGCCAGTCGGCACTGACGCCCTTCGTTTCCGTGTGAACCTGACCTTGCTTCCGCAATTCGCTGTGCCTGTTTATGGTCCGGAAAATTATCCGCACCTGTTGTGGTTTTCGGCCCCGCCTGAACTCACTGGCCACTGCGTAGGTAATACGCCTGTTATGTGCAGTGTAATCATTGCTGGGCTCGGGCTGTTTACATTTCGTTATGGGTTTACCTGTCACGGGCGTGGACTTGAATAACCCTCTATAGCTGCAGTCTATCGGGATTTTTCGCGCGCGTGTAACCCTAGTTGGCAAATAAAGCCGTTCGTTGGCCGAAGAAATGCTAGCATTTTTCTTCTGCCTCTCGACGTCTACTCCCCTGTTTCGGTAGGAGCATTGATCAATCTTCAGACCTGTGCCGTCTAAATGTGGGTCTGGAGCTTTCCTTGCCTTGCCAGTCATAACTCTGGCTTGGTCAACGGAAATGATCAGGTTGCTTGGTAATGGCCTGGCGGAGGCGACTACTTTGCTGTCCATCAGTGGGGTTGAGACCACTGGAAAATGCGATTTGAATGAGAGAACTCAGCTGCCTGAAGCAGAGAGTAATCGATCGCATTCTGGGGTTCTACTAAATCATAACAGATCTCCGTAGCTTCTATCCTTGGGGAAAGATAGGTAGTATCTGCGAGTTGCAGAGTTTGTTGAGTCGCTTTACCATTACTAGCATGACGTGAGCCAAGGCTCTAAACAATGGCTCCTTGTACAGTAGTAAGACAGCTTTTCTCACTGTCTTCTGCCCTGAGAAGTGTGAGAGACTCAGATGGAGTACCAGGGATCCCTTCGCCTGGAACCCTGTGTCCACCATAAACGTCAACTTTGCCCTCCCCTGAGGAAGTTACTGGCGTCAGTTGAACTTTGTCCTGCAATGCGAGATCCACTTCCTGGTTGACAGGCCCCGCAGACTGCATGCAAAAGACTGGACGGTTTGAGATCCCGTTAGATCTCGAAGTGCCCGAGAAAAAACTCTCGGTGTGTTTTTCCAAAGTTCCTTGGAACGGTTTGGAAAGTGTAACCCTTTTAGCAGGCGACTTATTCTTGCACCTTTTAAGCTCAGGGTGATAAGAGGAGCGGCACCTCCTTTCTCAGATCGTTGAGTTGGAGGGATGCGCCTCTGCATATGGTTTTTCGCTGTCCGGCCGGGAATTTTTGCGAAATATAACGTGATAGGGTGTGGCTCCCTTTTCTCGACGTCACGTGTCGGTTAGGTGCTGCTCGGTCTGGAGCGTGAGAGGCTCGGGGTTCGCCGCTTGCCAGACGGGAACAATCCGTATTACAATGCTTGTTAGCACCTCTCTCACCTTTGTGCAGTTTCCATGCCTGGGAACGTTGCGTAATTTTCCCCGTGGCTTTAGGTCTGCTATCCCGACATAAAGTCTTTCCTTGCTTTTCACTTGGCTTCTCATCTTCTATCACTTCTTCTACATACTGTCGGGTGAATGCTTCACTCTCCCCAGTTTCTTTACAGGACCATGCCAGGATTAAACGGCTGTCAAACCAATTGTCTACCTCGTATTGATCCTGCAGGATTACTGCAAATTATAGAAAGGGCTGGATTTCGCTATCCTGGTACTCCATGTACTTAGCTACCTCGAAGGCAATCCTATGCACTTTATCTAGATCGGCCATTATATCAGAGTGAGCAAACACTATAGAAGAATAGAACCTAGAGATCTTAGTTACCTAGTCCACTAGGTGCTGATTAACTTAATAGTCAATAAAATCTAGGCTAGCCTAGGAACTTTAAAAACAAGAAAGTTTGTAGCTACTCTGATCGACAAGCAAAAACCCCAAAAAACTACAAAAAATGTAAGTGATGTAAAACTTATTACTATCACTTCACCCCAGTTCTGTCAGTACTAAGCTATTGAGAGGATTGGTTACTATCATCCGAATGAACACCCTCCCGTGGTACAGATGCAAGCTAGTAACTGACTATCTGTAGCTTCTTATCTCAGATTAAAGAGCTACTCCTGAAAAAATATTAACCCTTAAAAAAAAAAATTCTGACTTTTACAACAATAGTCGTCAGATTTGTCAACCAAAAACTCAGCAGTGATACCATCAACCTTTACCAGCTGTCTCATGTGTAGCATGAACAATAAATGTAACTAAATATTTATGATTGCTGTGGAGAAACACGCTGTTCCGACTTCCACCCAAAAGAAATAGTTCGATATGTCTAGGGATAGCAATTCCTATAATCTGCAGAACACTAAACTCTAAGAATCAGAATAGAATCTTGTGAGAGATTCCTACCAGACTGCAACCTCATCTGTTGCGATTGCTGCAGATGTAGTTCAAATTCCGCGGCGAGCCCCCATTAATTGTCGTGGTTGAGTAAAGTGTAGAGTATTTGTCGAGTTGGACAACAGTAGTGAAATCGACAAGGGATAGTGGACTGACAGAGTTATAGATTACACACACAGAAAGGTGTAAACAGGAGATGGATTTGACACAACCTGGAAGAAGATTTATCAAAGTGATCTCTCTCTCCAAGCCTCAACTCACTGTTACGGTCTAAGCACCTCCTGCTCTCACTCTTTTCTCTTATCAAAACATAGAGATTATAGTAAAGAGCTAAAATAAGTTTAATTATGGATGAAAAGGGTCGGGAACAGCGCATTAATAAATGTGTAAACTTTATTAAAGAAGAAAAGCATGGAATTAATGCATATCATCATACACAGCATAAATTACATCAATAATCAAATAATCATCAATAGTCATCAATAACCATCAATAACGTAAATACACACCCACAAACGCACACACCACCAACACTGTGATAAAATTAACCGTGATACAACGTTAAAATATCTCCAAAGATAAAATGTAGCGATAAAATAATGCGTAAGTTACTAGAAGACATGATCGCCCATGCCGCGGGTCACTACCCGCCATGAAAATTAACTTGTTAGACGTGAAGGCAAAACGTTTACCCTTGTAGACGGGATGAGAACGGAGATCAAAAGGAAAAAATATGACTGAACACGTGCTTGAAACTAGCAAGGCTAAAAAGACGCAATTGGTGGGGAAAGGAAAAAAATTCACGTCCCCAAGTTGACACAAGGTAAAGAAATGGACAAAAGGGACCTTAGCTATTATACGCAACAGTCATTTCTTGGACGCTTTTACGATACTTAGTCCTTTTATTTGAATTCAGCGGCAAACGCATTACAGAAGATGCTCGAACATATTTCAAAAAAACAACTAACCTTGGAAAAGTAACTTTTCTTAATAATAATGTTAGGAATATAAAACCTAGCTGGCCTGATGGCCCATCTTGAGCAGAGAAATAATATGCTTTCATTTAAACAGACGGATAGATAATAATGAAGATATTGACAAAAGACGGTTGTTCATATCAGCGAGCGACTGCATTGAAACAAAAACATGTCACTAATTTTCAAAAAATTGCGGCCTTGAGACTCAAGTGCTAAAATCTAGTTAGAATGAAAGAGAGGGGGAATTAGTGGAAAGTTGTGGCTAAAAATAACTCTAGAGGCAGATTCGTGTAGGAAATGCATGTATAAACAAGTGTGTTTTTGTAAAAAACGCAAGTAGAGACAGATGGACCAACAGACAATAATACATACTTGACTGAGGTATGACTGAATTGACTTTTGGTAGGAGGTTTGAAATTTGAAAAGGAAAAAAGGCGGTGATTGGCCACAGATAAACATATTATCGGCGCTCAGACGCGCATTTTTGCCAATCATCATAAGTTGTCCAGTAGTAGACACAGTAATTCTTCAGTGGTGTGATTCCCAGAAGCTAATTGCAATATTTAGAAGGACGCCATACTAGAGCCAGCAGCTCAGCTGAGTTTTGCTAGCATATAACTGTGTTCTCTATTCATAATTCTGGTAAGACTGAAAGTATTTCTTTGTATATTTTAATACTGTTTAATGTTTCGAGTGAATTGATACTGCCATATCATAATCTAGCCCTTACAACAAGTAAGGATTCGCTCTAGATCCCCAGCCCCAGTTCAGGGTCTAGAGACAAACAAAATACATAAACGCCAGCAAGGATTATGAAGGGCGGATCAGGTGTTGAGATCAGTGAAACATATCACCTATCCTATTCAATGGCAGGAATTTAATGAACATATTTCAGAATATGTAGTCTTGGGGAACTTATACTATGTGAAACCAACTTGGTAAGATGTGCTGTATGGTCAGAGAGATCTGACCCCGTCTATGTGGTGTTGTTGTGTAGTGTTGAGTGTAGAAGTGGCTCAGGAGGTAGAGTTCTGACCCATGACCCAATACTTTTATTTCAGAACTGTGAGTTTTTTATTTGGCACCAAAGTGGTGTCAAATGCTGTGTTGAAAAATACAAGTGTGGACCCGTGCAGTCGAGTATTTTGGCAGAGCAGCCTTAGATTGCCCCCAAGCACGGAGAGGTGGGGCCACCAGATTCCAGCACCAGAACTACTCAGTCAAAGATACGTGAGCGTCTGTCCTGCTGGACATTCACCAACTTATTTTATAACTAACACCCAATTATATTCCCATCAACTAGAACATACTATGTTGGGAAATAAACTTGTATTTTTCCTATCAGTAAATGGACAATGTTTGGTAGTCATAGACTGGGAGTGATGAAGCCACCCCAACAGCACATCCATTAATCGTTCTCCCAGATAAATTACAAATATAAACAGTAGTAATATTAACTAGTCTTGTAAAATTCATATGTACACACCTTCATTTATTATGCCATATATTCATGCATTTCATTCATAATTTCAAAACCTTTCATATGTTCTGACCAAAATAAAACCTTGGTTCAGAACAAATAAACTTAAAGAAAATTTAAAATCAAAATTTTACACAGCTTGAGTTAGTTCAGTGTGTTATAAATCTTTATTAATATTATTAGACTTATTAAATATCTGTGTGTGTGTTTGTATATACTAATACAACACCTTACATTTCAGTACCCTAGATTGTTAACGTAGCCACATTCATTAGAAAAAAAAGATATGTGTGAGGTCGTAAGTGGTAGCAAGAAGGGCCTTCTGTAAATTCACAGCTACATTTATCTCAGGAGCCTTCACAGCTGACCTCATACATCACACTAGGTAATATCACAACCATACAGTACCATCAAATCCACTACATATATTGGGGTCTCTTGTCCAGAGATAATTAGCTTAACAGTAATATTAGGATCTCCTGGTGGGAGAATTAAATTAGGGGAACAAATTCGAAAAATCAAAAGTGTCCCTTAAAATTAAAAGTGAAATTAAAAGTTGGTGAATCTTCACAGCCAGTGGTAATTAATTAGTTAACTGGCTAATTAGAATTATTTTAGACTATAGTAATTAGAATTACTTTAGTGGTTGGAAATTTTACCTTGATCATTGTATTTTGTGTGATGGCGGAGCTAGCTAAGTTCAGATCAGCTGCTGTGCTAACGGCAAAGGATATGGGAATGGATGGTCAGGTTTTAATTCAATATGTAACGGCTGAATGTGATAAGTATATTGAACGGGAAGAAAGAAGATTAGAAAAAGAGGCTGAAAGAAAATTAGAGTCTGAAAGGTTGGCTGAAGAGAAGAGGTTAGAGGCTGAGACTAAGAGGCTGCAGATTGAGGCTGAGGCTAAGAGGTTGGAGGCAGAAGAAAAACGACAGCAAAGGGAAGCAGAAGAAAAAAGATTGACTGCCGAAAGGGAGGCAGAAGATAAAAAGGCCGAAAGGGAGGCAGAAGATAGAAGGTTGCAAAGGGAGCACGAATTACGACTAAGGGAGCTGGAGTTACAAGGCCAGGCTCCTGAAAATGGTGCCAGCCCTTTTGCCTCAGATGCTACGCCCAGTCTGGGAGCCTCAACATCCGCTATGGGGTTTCATTTAGACCATTTTGTTGGAAAAGACGATGACATCGGGGGGTACCTCGGACGTTTTGAGTTATTAGCTACTACATATGGGTTAGAGAGAGAGAGGTGGAGTTTAAAGTTATCACAGGGACTGAGAGGTACTTCTTATGAAGTCTTCGCAAAAATGAACAGAGAAGACCAAGACAATTATGACATGTTAAAGCAGGCTTTGTTATTGAGGTACGAAAAAAATGGTGAATTTTATCGTAAGAAATTTAGAAATGCCAAACTGTTGTCTGGGGAGACATACCACCAATTCTCTGCCAGACTGGAAACCTATTTGGAGAAATGGACTGCTCTGGGGAAGACCCAATATCTTAAAGAAATGATCATGATTGAGCAATTGAGAGAGTCCATGGCTCCAGACATGAGAAAATTTCTCATGGAACAAGGTGCAGAGAAGTTGGGGGAGGTTTTAAATGTCGCTGAGAGGTATCAGGCAGCCCAGGCAGAGGTAAGTGGCTCTAAAAAGAAGCACATAGAAACTTTTAAAGCTCCACAGCAATTTAATAAATTTGAAAATAGAGAACAGGGTAATAAGGGCAGGACAAACTTTGAACGGCCAAGAAATGACTATCGAGACAGAAACTCACAGTTCAATGACCAAAAATTCAATGAAAGAAAACCGTTTAACCAAGGAAAAAGATGGTGTAAATGGTGCAAGAAAGATAACCATAACACCGAATTTTGTAGAAGGAAACCTTCAAACATTGCTGCAATGAAGTCGGGGACTCAAAGATTAAAGGTTAATCCTAATGGACAGCAGGAACCTTATCACCCCCCAGTTTGTGAGGATGTTATTTGTAATGGGGTCACCATAAGGTGCCTTTATGATACAGGTTTGGATTATGATTCAGTTGTGAAGTCTAGCCTAGTGGACCCAAGTCAGTATACCACAGAAACAGTGGAGATACAAGGGGCGACTAAGGACATACCACTCATGACACTTCCCATCGCAAGGATAACGGTGAAAACTCGCTATGTGGAAGGGGAAATCAGAGCAGCAGTGATAGATGAACCAATCTACCCTCTGATATTGGGGTGTAGATACGTCTTCTTGGGGAATCCCGAGAGACCTGTGATCATGGCGACAGTGCAGACCAGGTCACAGAAGAAGGAGGAAGAAGGTGAACCTATAAATGCTCATCCAGAGGAGATGAGGAAGGCGCAGGCTGAGGATAGGACACTCAAGCCATGTTTTAAAAAATTGCCCAAATGCCACACACCTCCGAGCAAGGGGGAATATTTTATGAAGAACAAACTATTATACAGGAAGGCCGGAACTGGAACAAATGGTCACAACCAGCTGGTTCTTCCCACTTCCTATAGGGATAAAGTGATGGAACTCGGGCATGCGATTCCCTTCAGTGGTCACATGGGGATCAGCGCCACAGGACAGCGTATAGCTTGTCATTACTTCTGGCCAGGGATAACGGAGGATATAAAAAGATATGTCAAATCCTGTCCAGAATGTCAAAGGGTAGCTCCAAAGCATTGGACTGCTCCTGCAACTCTAGGGGAAATGCCCATAGTGGGAACACCTTTTGAGAGGGTTGCAGTGGATATTGTGGGACCTCTCACTCGGACCAAGAGGAGGAACAGTTACATCCTTACTCTGGTGGACACTTGTTCTATGTGGGGAGAGGCGGTAGCCCTGCCATCAATTGATTCAAAACATGTAGCAGAGGCACTACTTACAATATTCACCCGATTAGGATTCCCGCATCAAATCTTGACGGATAATGGCTCTCAGTTCAAGGGGAAACTAACGGAAGAAGTTTTTAAGCTATTTCAAGCCAGACACTTTCATTGTAGTCCGTACCATCCGCAAGGGAACGGCCAGGTAGAGAGGTTCAATGGGACTCTCATTTCTATCCTGAGAAAGCTGGCACACGAAAAACCGGATCTGTGGGATCAATTCCTGCCCGCCGCATTGTTTGCGTATCGGGAGGTACCACATAGTTCAACCGGGATGGCTCCGGAGAGAAGGTGCTGCTTCTACTACCCGGCAGCCAGAATAAATTACAAATTGGATGGCAAGGTCCATATACGGTTCTAGAGAAGGTGTCTAGAACAAACTATAAAATTGACAAAAAGGGGAAGGAGAAAGTTTATCATGTAAACCTGTTAAAGAAGTATCTGGACAGACCACTCCAGGAAAGCACCCCCTTACTGACCTTGGCTATCGCAACTCAAATGCAAAAGGAACCACTCACCTCACATGAATACCCATTACATCCTTGTGAAACAGCAGCACAGGTAAAAGTCAGTAAGCACCTGACTAAAAACCAGAGGGAGAGAGTTCAACAGGTTCTGGAGGAACATACAGATGTATTAACAGATAAACCAGGCCATACAAATTTGATACAGCATGACATGAAACTGGTAGACTCAAACCCATTCTGTATGAGAGCCTATTCTATTCCGTTCGCGAAGGAGAAGGCATTGAAGGAAGAAATAGATTATTTGTTGAAGGAGGGGATTATTTCACACAGTGAATCATCTTTTAGCTCCAGTGTCGTTTTGTTGAGGAAACCGTCTGGGGAACACAGACTGTGCATAGATTACAGGAAACTGAATGCTGTCACAGAAGGACAAGTGGATCCATTACCAGACACAAAACAGTTATTTGCCAGATTAAACAAGGCACAATTCTTTTCAAAGGTGGATCTTAGTAAAGGCTATTACCAGATTCCAGTGAAGCCTGAAGTGAGACCTTATTTAGCATTTAGCACATCGGAAGGACATTATGAATTCAACATGCTACCATTCGGACTGAAAAATGCTCCGAGTGTAATTTCAAGTATGATGCGCAAATTGTTGGATCCCCTGAATAACCCATGTATCACGAATTTCATGCATGATATTCTCGTCGCCACAGAGACATTTGAAGAACACATTGACGCTCTAAAAATGTTATTTAATAGGCTTAGGGAGGCGAACTTAACTGCTAGGCCAACAAAATGTTGTATTGGATGCAAAGAGTTGGAATTCTTGGGACACACTGTATATCAGGGTAACATGACCCCTGATCCCAAGAACTTGGAAAAACTGCAGAGAGCACCTAGACCACAAATAAAAAAGGACGTGCGATCATTCGTGTCGTTATGCGGATTTTATCAAAAATACATCAAAGATTTTAACTCTATGTAGTGTGTTTGATGGTACTGTATGGTTGTGATATTACCTAGTGTGATGCATGAGGTCAGCTGTGAAGGCTCCTGAGATAAATGTAGCTGTGAATTTACAGAAGGCCCTTCTTGCTACCACTTACGACCTCACACATATCTTTTTTTACTAATGAATGTGGCTACGTTAAAAATCTAGGGTACTGAAATGGAATGTGTTGTATTAGTATATACAAACACACACACAGATATTTAATAAGTGTAATAATATTACTAAAATGTTGATATTAAATTTTCTTTAAGTTTATTTGTTCTGAACCAAGGTTTTATTTTGGTCAGAACATATGAAAGGTTTTGAAATTATGAATGAAATGCATGAATATATGGCATAATAAATGAAAGGTGTGTACATATGAATTTTACAAGACTAGTTAATATTACTACTGTTTATATTTGTAATTTATCTGGGAGAACGATTAATGGATGTGCTGTTGGGGTGACTTCATCACTCCCAGTCTATGACTACAAAACATTGTCCATTTACTGCTGGGAGGAATACAAGTTTATTTCCCAACATGGTATGTTCTAGTTGATGGGAATATAGTTGGTGTGTAGTTAGAAACTAAGTTCGTGAATGTCCAGCAGCCAGACGCTCACGTATCTTTGACTGAGTAGTTCTGGTGCTGGAATCTGGTGGCCCCACCTCTCCGTGCTTGGGGGCAATCTAAGGCTGCTCTGCCAAAATACTCGACTGCACGGGTCCACACTTAACCTCCTACCAAAAGTCAATTCAGTCATACCTCAGTCAAGTATGTATTATTGTCTGTTGGTCCGTCTGTCTCTACTTGCGTTTTTTACAAAAACACACTTGTTTATACATGCATTTTCTACACGAATCTGCCTCTAGAGTTATTTTTAGCCACAACTTTCCACTAATTCCCCCTCTCTTTCATTCATCTAGATTTTAGCACTTGAGTCTCAAGGCCGCAATTTTTTGAAAATTAGTGACATGTTTTTGTTTCAATGCAGTCGCTCGCTGATATGAACAACACAGTCTTTTGTCAATATCTTCATTATTATCTATCCGTCTGTATAAATGAAAGCATATTATTTCTCTGCTCAAGATGGGCCATCAGGCCAGCTAGGTTTTATATTCCTAACATTATTATTAAGAAAAAGTTACTTTTCAAGGTTAGTTGTTTTTTTTGAAATATGTTCGAGCATCTTCTATAATGCGTTTGCCGCTGAATTCAAATAAAAGGACTAAGTATCGTAAAAGCGTCCAAGAAATGACTGTTGCGTATAATAGCTAAGGTCCCTTTTGTCCATTTCTTTACCTTGTGTCAACTTGGGGACGTGAATTTTTTTCCTTTCCCCACCAATTGCGTCTTTTTAGCCTTGCTAGTTTCAAGCACGTGTTCAGTCATATTTTTCTTTTTGATCTCCGTTCTCATCCCGTCTACAAGGGTAAACGTTCTGCCTTCGCGTCTAACAAGTTAGTTTCCATGGCGGTAGTGACCCGCGGCATGGGCGATCATGTCTTCTAGTAGCTTACGCATTATTTTTTTTCCCTACATTTTATCTTTGGAGATATTTTAACGTTGTATCACGGTTAATTTTATCACACTCTATTTGTGCTCCTCTGACTGATCTGACTCGCAAGGGACTTCCAGATAAAATTATTTGGACTGCGCAAAGTGAATTAGCGTTCCAAGACTTAAAGGAGAAACTCACTAGCAAGCCTATTCTCAAACTGCCTGATTTGACACCGGACTTTGTCGTAAGAACAGATGCAAGTAATGTAGGACTCGGGGCGGCTTTGTTGCAAAGATCATCTTCACCTGATGGGGAACTGAACCCAGTCGCTTATGCAAGCCGCAAATTGAATAAGGCGGAACAAGGATATTCCACAAGCGAAAAAGAATGTTTAGCGTTAATCTGGGCAATAAAGAAGTTTCAAATCTATCTGTATGGTAGGACTTTTGTGGTCCAGACGGATCATCAGCCCCTCGTATTCTTATCTCAGGCTAAGCATGAAAACGCAAGATTGCTGAGGTGGTCTTTATTGCTTCAACCTTATCAGTTTAGTATCCAATATATCCCAGACAAATTGAATGTCGGTGCAGATTTCCTCAGTCGGCACCCCTGTGATCAAAATTAGAGTAGTGGCAGGCGTGAGGAGTAATTTTATCTATGTGTATCACTGGTTTTGGAACTTGCCGTAGGCATGTTTTCAAGTGGGGAGATGTGTGATAAAATTAACCGTGATACAACGTTAAAATATCTCCAAAGATAAAATGTAGCGATAAAAATAATGCGTAAGCTACTAGAAGACATGATCGCCCATGCCGCGGGTCACTACCCGCCATGAAAATTAACTTGTTAGACGTGAAGGCAAAACGTTTACCCTTGTAGACGGGATGAGAACGGAGATCAAAAAGAAAAAATATGACTGAACACGTGCTTGAAACTAGCAAGGCTAAAAAGACGCAATTGGTGGGGAAAGGAAAAAAATTCACGTCCCCAAGTTGACACAAGGTAAAGAAATGGACAAAAGGGACCTTAGCTATTATACGCAACAGTCATTTCTTGGACGCTTTTACGATACTTAGTCCTTTTATTTGAATTCAGCGGCTAACGCATTACAGAAGATGCTCAAACATATTTAAAAAACAACTAACCTTGGAAAAGTAACTTTTTCTTAATAATAATGTTAGGAATATAAAACCTAGCTGGCCTGATGGCCCATCTTGAGCAGAGAAATAATATGCTTTCATTTATACAGACGGATAGATAATAATGAAGATATTGACAAAAGACGGTTGTTCATATCAGCGAGCGACTGCATTGAAACAAAAACATGTCACTAATTTTCAAAAAATTGCGGCCTTGAGACTCAAGTGCTAAAATCTAGTTAGAATGAAAGAGAGGGGGAATTAGTGGAAAGTTGTGGCTAAAAATAACTCTAGAGGCAGATTCGTGTAGGAAATGCATGTATAAACAAGTGTGTTTTTGTAAAAAACGCAAGTAGAGACAGACGGACCAACAGACAATAATACATACTTGACTGAGGTATGACTGAATTGACTTTTGGTAGGAGGTTTGAAATTTGAAAAGGAAAAAAGGCGGTGATTGGCCACAGATAAACATATTATCGGCGCTCAGACGCGCATTTTTGCCATTCATCATAAACTGTCCAGTAGTAGACACAGTAATTCTTCAGTGGTGTGATTCCCAGAAGCTAATTGCAATATTTAGAGGGACGCCATACTAGAGCCAGCAGCTCAGCTGAGTTTTGCTAGCATATAACTGTGTTCTCTATTCATAATTCTGGTAAGACTGAAAGTATTTCTTTGTATATTTTAATATTGTTTAATGTTTCGAGTGAATTGATACTGCCATATCATAATCTAGCCCTTACAACAAGTAAGGATTCGCTCTAGATCCCCAGCCCCAGTTCAGGGTCTAGAGACAAACATAATACATAAACGCCAGCAAGGATTATGAAGGGCGGATCAAGTGTTGAGATCAGTGGAACATATCACCTATCCTATTCAATGGCAGGAAGCTAATGAACATATTTCAGAATATGTAGTCTTGGGGAACTTATACTATGTGAAACCAACTTGGTTAGATGTGCTGTGTGTATTCAGAGAGATCTGACCCCGTCTATGTGGTGTTGTTGTGTAGTGTTGAGTGTAGAAGTGGCTCAGGAGGTATAGTTCTGATCCATGACCCAATACTTTTATTTCAGAACTGTGAGTTTTTTTATTTGGCACCAAAGTGGTGTCAAATGCTGTGTTGAAAAATACAAGTGTGGACCCGTGCAGTCGAGTATTTTGGCAGAGCAGCCTTAGATTGCCCCCAAGCACGAAGAGGTGGGGGCCACCAGATTCCAGCACCAGAACTACTCAGTCAAAGATACGTGAGCGTCTGGCTGCTGGACATTCACGAACTTAGTTTCCAACTACACACCAACTATATTCCCATCAACTAGAACATACCATGTTCGGAAATAAACTTGTATTCCTCCCAGCAGTAAATGGACAATGCTTGGTAGTCATAGACTGGGAGTGATGAAGTCACCCCAACAGCACATCCATTAATCGTTCTCCCAGATAAATTACAAATATAAACAGTAGTAATATTAACTAGTCTTGTAAAATTCATATGTACACACCTTCATTTATTATGCCATATATTCATGCATTTCATTCATAATTTCAAAACCTTTCATATGTTCTGACCAAAATAAAACCTTGGTTCAGAACAAATAAACTTAAAGAAAATTTAAAATCAAAATTTTACACAGCTTGAGTTAGTTCAGTGTGTTATAAATCTTTATCAATATTATTAGACTTATTAAATATCTGTGTGTGTGTTTGTATATACTAATACAACACCTTACATTTCAGTACCCTAGATTGTTAACGTAGCCACATTCATTAGAAAAAAAAGATATGTGTGAGGTCGTAAGTGGTAGCAAGAAGGGCCTTCTGTAAATTCACAGCTACATTTATCTCAGGAGCCTTCACAGCTGACCTCATACATCACACTAGGTAATATCACAACCATACAGTACCATCAAATCCACTACAAACACTCATAAATCCTGTAGAACACAGAGAAATGAAATAACTGTCTGACAGTCTGTCCGTTTTTCGTGGGACCAAGTACAATGCTTCCGACAGTGTCTTTTACGTAAAAATATACTCCATGGGAATGGACTTGACCTGTATAAATCCACTGTAGTCGCTATTGTTGGTGGCACCCCTGATTTCGCGATGGGGACTGGAAGACTGTCTATCTCCTGCTGACCAAATAAACGAACTGAGCGACAGCCTGTCCGCTTTTCTTGGGACCAAATGTGCTAGCTCCAGAAAAGTGTCTGACGGATAAATATCCTTCAAGATGAATGAAGTGAAATACCCAACTTTCCTTGTAGGTGCTATACGTTGGTGACCGCTACTTGCGTGAGGGGGCTGGAACTCTGTCCATAGATGGCTGCTCATACGTGCGAGGTTTTAAGTATCCAGAAATACACCAGAAGAAGTCACTTGAGGACACGGAGTCCCAGGCGTTCTTATCCGGCGCTAGGCTCTGCTTGGCTGTAAATCCTGTTTAAACTGGTTTGGCTGTGGTTTGCTGAGTGCCCCGTTTAGGCACACAAAGTCGGGTGATATCAGATTCTGCTATAGACATGCTGGGCGGTTTTGATATTCTGGAAGCGGCAATGCTCTGCCTGGTAATCCAATAGGCGAGTAGGGAACTACTACTGCATTTGGTAATTCCAGATTTAGCGTTGGCTCCGTTGCACTGCGTGAGCTTAACTTGGCGTTGACAAAAGGGGTTTTGATTCAGGAACGGGGTTGACGACTTGTGACGCTAGCGGTATTCAGAAATCCTCTAGATCGAAGAGAATATGACGTTCTTCGCCTGACTGGAGTCTGCTCTAGCGATTCGGTCTCCCTGAAACTGAGACCCAAAAAAGACACCTTTTACCTCAAGCAACAACGAAATCCAATCGAGTAATCTAATGCTCCTTCCAGATTTAGCTTTGACTCATTTGCACTGCATGAGGCTATCTTTTGTTGACAAATATCTTCTTCTTCCGTCCTTAGGCAACGGGGCTGAAGACTCCATTATATTCAGAAACCCTTAGATCGACGAGAATAGACGTTTCTCGCCTGACTGGAGTCTGCTTGATTCGGTTCCCTGAAACTGAGACCCAAAAAATGGACACCTTTTAGGGCAACGACAAAATCAATCTAATGCTTTATAACCTAGTTATGCTCCGCTCCTTCCATTCTAATCAAATGACTAGGCCGCATAGGGGCTTCAGCCCGTTGGGGTACACCCATATACCTGTCATTAAATGTTCTGACAGCAAAATCTACTCCTCTTCTCCCAATCTCAACATACAGGAAACCTAACCTGTAGTTACAGTTAAATGAATATGCTTATTCATCTTACAACATTAAATGAATTTACATAAACAGATTACAGCATTTGACATTACACAAATAAATCATATGTCCCTTTGGGGAAATATATTAATATTCCACAAAATGAGTACAAAGAAAATGCAATGTTCTTGCTATAATAATACAGTTGTGGCTGAATCATAAGATATAATTATATCTATGCCTGGTGACTGCTTTCTGTGAAAGTTATAGACTAGTGCCTAGCCACACAAGTAAGCATAAAATGATCCTCCCTTGCCACTAAAAGTATATATCAAAAAGGAATAAGTGACTATCTCCTATAATCCAGAATTATTGCCTGCATCTCACTATTCAGTTTTTAAGTGAACAATCCACACCTGACATTATCTTACAGAAATGACAGTTAATTTAGCCTATTCTTAACCCATGATAAGCATCTGTGGACTGATTCTACGCCTAGTGAGTGTCTGTTATTGTAAGTTTAACATTTAACCCATGATAAACCGTAACAGTTTAAGCACCACTTAACTAAGGCCGTAGACAGCGCTACATTATCACTGAACTAAATTACTAGGAGAAGTCCTCAAAAATGAAGTAATGTCACTTCCTATCAGATATAAAAAAAACTAACATGAATATATCATATTATAATAAGATATGTCAACTCACCCCGAAAATGACTAGAACATAGGCAAACACATTCTTGTACTGCCGTGCTATGTCTGCCTAAGTCTCATATGGTCATCTACGGGCCAGGACTATTCACAAGTGTGTTGGCTTATTAAACCCGTCTACTCTTATAGATTACAAGGACGCTCCCCCGGACACCTGGATGACCTGATTCTACAGATGTATCGGTGTAATGCGTAATCAAGAGAGTAAGACAAAGGTTATTCTAGAGACATCAGAAGTCAACAACCGGAAGAAAGTTCCTTCAGGTAGAGAAATGCATAATATTATGAGAGCTCTAACTCGTCTAAGGGGCAAAACCCAGAGACTGACCGCGATTGTTATCTCCCCCTGAAACAGATCAAACTCGTTACCCAAGCCTCAAAGGGTACCCGCCGCTCGTGATCAAAGACTTAGAGAGCGACCGGAGAAATGTTTCTCTGGTCAAACGAGCCACCGGTGCGTTGATGTAACGTTACGCTACGCTGACCGTTGAAGAATTTAGTACTGAAAGCCAGCCAAACGTAAACAAACGCGGGTGGGGTTTGACCAGGTGAAAAAATGAAAGATAGAAAAGATTAATACCAATGTCTAGGAAAACAGAACATTAAAATGGCAAAATAAATTATCTGTCTACGTGACAAGATAGCCCCCTTTTTAAAGTGCGTGAAACATGGACTAAAGGACAGTAATTTATCTTTTCCATAGACGTCCATTACCTGTCGTTAGAACATCCTATAATCATAACCAAAATCGTATCCAATTTCTGTCAGTACTGTATGACTAGCTCCGAGTTCATTTCTTTTCTTCCCTCTGTCTAATAGACGTTCAGCGAATGGGATTTTGCGAGGCCAGTCGGCACTGACGCCCTTCGTTTCCGTGTGAACCTGACCTTGCTTCCGCAATTCGCTGTGCCTGTTTATGGTCCGGAAAATTATCCGCACCTGTTGTGGTTTTCGGCCCCGCCTGAACTCACTGGCCACTGCGTAGGTAATCCGCCTGTTATGTGCAGTGTAATCATTGATGGGCTCGGGCTGTTTACATTTCGTTATGGGTTTACCTGTCACGGGCGTGGACTTGAATAACCCTCTATAGCTGCAGTCTATCGGGATTTTTCGCGCGCGTGTAACCCTAGTTGGCAAATAAAGCCGTTCGTTGGCCGAAGAAATGCTATCATTTTTCTTCTGCCTCTCGACGTCTACTCCCCTGTTTCGGTGGGAGCATTGATCAATCTTCAGACCTGTGCCGTCTAAAGGTGGGTCTGGAGCTTTCCTTGCCTTGCCAGTCACAACTCTGGCTTGGTCAACGGAAATGATCAGGTTGCTCGGTAATGGCCTGGCGGAGGCGACTACTTTGCTGTCCATCAGTGGGGTTGAGACCACTGGAAAATGCGATTTGAATGAGAGAACTCAGCTGCCTGAAGCAGAGAGTAATCGATCGCATTCTGGGGTTCTACTAAATCATAACAGATCTCCGTAGCTTCTATCCTTGGGGAAAGATAGGTAGTATCTGCGAGTTGCAGAGTTTGTTGAGTCGCTTTACCATTACTAGCATGACGTGAGCCAAGGCTCTCAACAATGGCTCCTTGTACAGTAGTAAGACAGCTTTTCTCACTGTCTTCTGCCCTAAGAAGTGTGAGAGACTCAGATGGAGTACCAGGGATCCCTTCGCCTGGAACTCTGTGTCCACCATAAACGTCAACTTTGCCCTCCCCTGAGGAAGTTACTGGCGTCAGTTGAACTTTGTCCTGCAATGCGAGATCCACTTCCTGGTTGACAGGCCCCGCAGACTGCATGCAAAAGACTGGACGGTTTGAGATCCCATTAGATCTCGAAGTGCCCGAGAAAAAACTCTCGGTGTGTTTTTCCAAAGTTCCTTGGAACGGTTTGGAAAGTGTAACCCTTTTAGCAGGCGACTTATTCTTGCACCTTCTAAGCTCAGGGTGATAAGAGGAGCGGCACCTCCTTTCTCTGATCGTTGAGTTGGAGGGATGCGCCTCTGCATATGGTTTTTTGCTGTCCGGCCGGAAATTTTTGCGAAATATAACGTGATAGGGTGTGGCTCCCTTTTCTCGACGTCACGTGTCGGTTAGGTGCTGCTCGGTCTGGAGCGTGAGAGGCTCGGGGTTCGCCGCTTGCCAGACGGGAACAATCCGTATTACAATGCTTTTTAGCACCTCTCTCACCTTTGTGCAGTTTCCATGCCTGGGAACGTTGCGTAATTTTCCCCGTGGCTTTAGGTCTGCTATCCCGACATAAATTCTTTCCTAGTTCGGGCTTCGGATCCAAGTCCAAAGGAAGGTCAATTTTCTGGAGTTGGGGTTCGGTTTTAGCAGGCAAGTTTTCTTTCATGGGCGCAAGGTTTGCAGGGGCGTTGACCGTTAAGGGCACAGAAGAAGGGGAAGTAGAGTGACTACATTTAGTATCTGTTTCCATCCTCCGAATTTGGCTATCTAGTTCATTCATTCTGATTTGGTGTAGCCTGTCCCTTTCTTGGCTTTCTCTGTCCCTTTCTTGTCGCTCCATTTCCCATTGCTTGTCCCGTTCTTGTCGCTCCATTTCCAATTGCTTGTCCCGTTCTTGTCTTTGCTTTTCCCTTTGCTTCTCATCTTCTATCACTTCTTCTACATACTGTCGGGTGAATGCTTCACTCTCCCCAGTTTGTTTACAGGACCATGCCAGGATTAAACGGCTGTCAAACCAATTGTCTACCTCGTATTGATCCTGCAGGATTACTGCAAATTATAGAAAGGGCTGGATTTCGCTATCCTGGTACTCCATGTACTTAGCTACCTCGAAGGCAATCCTATGCACTTTATCTAGATCGGCCATTATATCAGGGTGAGCAAACATTATAGAAGAATAGAACCTAGAGATCTTAGTTACCTAGTCCACTAGGTGCTGATTAACTTAATAGTCAATAAAATCTAGGCTAGCCTGGGAACTTTAAAAACAAGAAAGTTTGTAGCTACTCTGATCGACAAGCAAAAACCCCAAAAAAACTCAAAAAAATGTAAGTGATGTAAAACTTATTACTATCACTTCACCCCAGTTCTGTCAGTACTAAGCTATTGAGAGGATTGGTTACTATCATCCGAATGAACACCCTCCCTTGGTACAGATGCAAGCTAGTAACTGACTATCTGTAGCTTCTTATCTCAGATTAAAGAGATACTCCTGAAAAAATATTAACCCTTAAAAAAAAATTTCTGACTTTTACAACAATAGTCGTCAGATTTGTCAACCAAAAACTCAGCAGTGATACCATCAACCTTTACCAGCTGTCTCATGTGTAGCATGAACAATAAATGTAACTAAATATTTATGATTGCTGTGGAGAAACACGCTGTTCCGACTTCCACCCAAAAGAAATAGTTCGATATGTCTAGGGATAGCAATTCCTATAATCTGCAGAACACTAAACTCTAAGAATCAGAATAGAATCTTGTGAGAGATTCCTACCAGACTGCAACCTCATCTGTTGCGATTGCTGCAGATGTAGTTCAAATTCCACGGCGAGCCCCCATTAATTGTCGTGGTTGAGTAAAGTGTAGAGTATTTGTCGAGTTGGACAACAGTAGTGAAATCGACAAGGGATAGTGGACTGACAGAGTTATAGATTACACACACAGAACGGTGTAAATAGGAGATGGACTTGACACAACCTGGAAGAAGATTTATCAAAGTGATCTCTCTCTCTCCAAGCCTCAACTCACTGTTACGGTCTAAGCACCTCCTGCTCTCACTCTTTTCTCTTATCAAAACATAGAGATTATAGTAAAGAGCTAAAATAAGTTTAATTATGGATGAAAAGGGTCAGGAACAGCGCATTAATAAATGTAAAAACTTTATTAAAGAAGAAAAGCATGGAATTAATGCATATCATCATACACAGCATAAATTACATCAATAATCAAATAATCATCAATAGTCATCAATAACCATCAATAACGTAAATACACACCCACAAACGCACACACCACCAACACTCATAAATCCTGTAGAACACAGAGAAATGAAATAACTGTCTGACAGTCTGTCCGTTTTTCGTGGGACCAAGTACAATGCTTCCGACAGTGTCTTTTACGTAAAAATATACTCCATGGGAATGGACTTGACCTGTATAAATCCACTGTAGTCGCTATTGTTGGTGGCACCCCTGATTTCGCGATGGGGACTGGAAGACTGTCTATCTCCTGCTGACCAAATAAACGAACTGGGCAACAGCCTGTCCGCTTTTCGTGGGACCAAATGTGCTAGCTCCAGAAAAGTGTCTGACGGATAAATATCCTTCAAGATGAATGAAGTGAAATACCCAACTTTCCTTGTAGGTGCTATACGTTGGTGACCGCTACTTGCGTGAGGGGGCTGGAACTCTGTCCATAGATGGCTACTCATACGTGTGAGGTTTTAAGTATCCAGAAATACACCAGAAGAAGTCACTTGAGGACACGGAGTCCCAGGCGTTCTTATCCGGCGCTAGGCTCTGCTTGGCTGTAAATCCTGTTTAAACTGGTTTGGCTGTGGTTTGCTGAGTGCCCCGTTTAGGCACACAAAGTCGGGTGATATCAGATTCTGCTATAGACATGCTGGGCGGTTTTGATATTCTGGAAGCGGCAATGCTCTGCCTGGTAATCCAATAGGCGAGTAGGGAACTACTACTGCATTTGGTGATTCCAGATTTAGCGTTGGCTCCGTTGCACTGCGTGAGCTTAACTTGGCGTTGACAAAAGGGGTTTTGATTCAGGAACGGGGTTGACGACTCGTGACGCTAGCGGTATTCAGAAACCCTCTAGATCGAAGAGAATATGACGTTCTTCGCCTGACTGGAGTCTGCTCTAGCGATTCGGTCTCCCTGAAACTGAAACCCAAAAAAGACACCTTTTACCTCAAGCAACAACGAAATCAATCTAATGCTTTATAACCTAGTTATGCTCCGCTCCTTCCATTCTATCAATTATAGCATGTGCCCGCATAGGCTTAATATCTTTTGTACACCCATATCTTCTTCTTCCGTCCTTAGCCAACGACCGGCAAAGCAGTCAGTGGCCATTACGCCTAGTGGCGTCTTAAGGGCAACAGGGAATAGATTTTCTCTGCCGTTGTTCCCATCACGCCTAATGGCGTCTTTAGGGCAACGACAAATCAATCCGTTTGTCGTTGTTTCCATAATCAAAGTGACTGGCAAACTGGTGATCAGCCCGTTGGGGTACACCCATATACCTGTCATTAAATGTTCTGACAGCAAAATCTACTCCTCTTCTCCCAATCTCAACATACAGGAAATCTAACCTGTAGTTACAGTTAAATGAATATGCTTATTCATCTTACAACATTAAATGAATTTACATAAACAGATTACAGCATTTGACATTACACAAATAAATCATATGTCCCTTTGGGGAAATATATTAATATTCCACAAAATGAGTACAAAGAAAATGCAATGTTCTTGCTATAATAATACAGTTGTGGCTGAATCATAAGATATAATTATATCTATGCCTGGTGACTGCTTTCTGTGAAAGTTATAGACTAGTGCCTAGCCACACAAGTAAGCATAAAATGATCCTCCCTTGCCACTAAAAATATATATCAAAAAGGAATAAGTGACTATCTCCTATAATCCAGAATTATTGCCTGCATCTCACTATTCAGTTTTTAAGTGAACAATCCACACCTGACATTATCTTACAGAAATGACAGTTAATTTAGCCTATTCTTAACCCATGATAAGCATCTGTGGACTGATTCTACGCCTAGTGAGTGTCTGTTATTGTAAGTTTAACATTTAACCCATGATAAACCGTAACAGTTTAAACACCACTTAACTAAGGCCGTAGACAGCGCTACATTATCACTGAACTAAATTACTAGGAGAAGTCCTCAAAATGAAGTAAGTCACTTCCTATCAGATATATATAAAAAGCTAACATGAATATATCATATTATAATAAGATATGTCAACTCACCCCGAAAATGACTAGAACATAGGCAAACACATTCTTGTACTGCCGTGCTATGTCTGCCTAAGTCTCATATGGTCATCTACGGGCCAGGACTATTCACAAGTGTGTTGGCTTATTAAACCCGTCTACTCTTATAGATTACAAGGACGCTCCCCCCGGACACCTGGATGACCTGATTCTACAGATGTATCGGCGTAATGCGTAATCAAGAGAGTAAGACAAAGGTTATTCTAGAGACATCAGAAGTCAACAACCGCAAGAAAGTTCCTTCAGGTAGAGAAATGCATAATATTATGAGAGCTCTAACTATTCTAAGGGGCAAAACCCAGAGACTGACCGCAATTGTTATCTCCACCTGAAACAGATCAAACTCGTTACCCAGGCCTCAAAGGGTACCCGCCGCTCGTGATCAAAGACTTAGAGAGCGACCGGAGAAATGTTTCTCTGGTCAAACGAACCACCGGTGCGTTGATGTAACGTTACGCTACGCTGACCGTTGAAGAATTTAGTACTGAAAGCCAGCCAAACGTAAAC
The DNA here is from genome assembly GCA_024509875.1 of Oreohelix idahoensis. Taxonomy (NCBI): domain Eukaryota; kingdom Metazoa; phylum Mollusca; class Gastropoda; order Stylommatophora; family Oreohelicidae; genus Oreohelix; species Oreohelix idahoensis. The sequence goes on from JAMPIV010018487.1 coordinate 39,360, forward strand.
AAACGCGGGTGGGGTTTGACCAGGTGAAAAAATGAAAGATAGAAAAGAAGAATACCAATGTCTAGGAAAACAGAACATTAAAATGGCAAAATAAATTATCTGTCTACGTGACACATGTCATTGGGTCGCAGGGCTGAAAGCTCAAGTGCCGCTGGTAAAAAAAAAACTACATGCGTCGATATCCAGTAAAAATAGAGATGGTTGTAGCTCCTTTTCCACATTGCTTATTAAACTAACGACTTGCCTTTTCAAGGATAACATGTGCACAGCTCAGCATGCATTCCCCATTAACAGAAAATGTTTACATGTGCAATGATTTGTGTACATATGCAAGTTAACATTGCTTTAATTTCTTGCAGACAGTAAACATTACGTTCGCTCTTTTACACAGATTAATAAATCAGTTTGAAAATTGTGACTTGAAAAAAAGTACGTACTTTAGATCCATGTTTGCCAGTACAGAAGTGACAGTTCCATAGTAAATACTGCTATAGGGGAGTAAAGTATTACAAACTTCACCACACTAGGTCCAGCTTTTATGAGGTGGAGTGGCCAGTTCCCATTCTCCCTTCCTTTGCATTTCCTAACTCAGAAGCAGAGTCAGGTACCAATTTACAGTTGGGAATCCTTGAGCGTGAGGCTACCAGGCACCTTTGCCGCAAGAGACAAGCGCTCTAACCGCTTTGTCAATCGTATTTCGTTTTGGTGCAAAAATTATGGAAGTTTTCATTCTGCGTGGAACGAACTCACTTCGAAGAAACCCAGAAATTACGCATTCGTGGAGTGAGCACATTCAATTACGTAAGAGAAGAACGCAACCCAATGTGGTTCAAGGAGACAAACAAACAATATGCATACATTTTACATCAAATGTGTGAAGGGTAATTATAGTGAGTTTGTGCATGGGATTGGTAGCTGCTGAACGACTATCAAACTCTGGCTACTAAAGTGAGTTTGTGAAATAGGGCTGACCACTGTCGGACAACCGTCAAACTCTGGAAAATAAGTCTAGTTTGAGTATGGGGCTGCCAATAGCTAAAATTAGCATCCCGCCTTGGGAAATAAAGTGTGGATGGAACTACAAAACAACCGTTCCACTCTGGGAATTAAAGAGTGGATGTGAATGGGGCTGACAGTTGCAAAACAATCAATCTTCCCTCTCTGGAAAGTATAGTGAATTTGTGGATGGGGCTGGTAACTACTAAATAACTGCTCACACTAAGAACTGAAGTTTGGATGTGGGTGGGGATAAGCAAAACAGCCCACCCACTTTGGAAACTCAAGAGGATGTGTGCATGGGGCTGGCAACTGCAAGATAATCATCCCACTCTGAGAAGTAAAGTATGTATGTGGATGTAGTGGACACCTACAAAATAATCATCCCACTCTGAGAAGTAAAGTATGTATGTGGATGTAGCGGACACCTACAAAATAATCATCCCACTCTGAGAAGTAAAGTATGTATGTGGATGTAGTGGACACTTATAAAATAATCATCCCACTCTGAGAAGTAAAATATGTATGTGGATGTAGCGGACACCTACAAATTAATCATCCCACTCTGAGAAGTAAAGAATGTATGTGGATGTAGCGGACACCTACAAAATAATCATCCCACTCTGAGAAGTAAAGTATGTATGTAAATGTAGCGAACACCTACAAAATAATCACCCCACTCTGAGAAGTAAAGTATGTATGTGGATGTAGCGGACACCTACAAATTAATCATCCCACTCTGAGAAGTAAAGTATGTATGCGGATGTAGCGGACACCTATGAAATAATTATCTCACTCTGAGAAGTAAAGTATGTATGTATGTGGATGTAGCGGACACCTACAAAATAATCATCCCACTCTGAGAAGTAAAGTATGTATGTGGATGTAGCGGACACCTATGAAATAATCATCCCACTCTGAGAAGTAAAGTATGTTTGTGGATGTAGCGGACACCTATGAAATAATCATCCCAATCTGAGAAGTAAAGTATGTTTGTGGATGTAGCGGTCACCTATGAAATAATCATCTCACTCTGAGAAGTAAAGTATGTATGTGGATGTAGCGGACACCTATAAAATAATCATCCCAATCTGAGAAGTAAAGTATGTATGTGGATGTAGCGGACACCTATGAAAAAATCATCCCACTCTGAGAAGTAAAGTATGTTTGTGGATGTAGCGGACACCTATGAAATAATCATCTCACTCTGAGAAGTAAAGTATGTATGTGGATGTAGCGGACACCTATGAAATAATCATCTCACTCTGAGAAGTAAAGTATGTATGTGGATGTAGCGGCCACCTACAAAATAATCATCCCACTCTGAGAAGTAAAGTATGTATGTGGATGTAGCGGACACTTACAAAATAATCATCTCACTCTGAGAAGTAAAGTATGTATGTGGATGTAGCGGCCACCTACAAAATAATCATCTCACTCTGAGAAGTAAAGTATGTATGTGGATGTACCGGACACTTACAAAATAATCATCCCACTCTAAGAAGTAAAGTATGTATGTGGATGTAGCGGACACCTACAAAATAATCATCCCACTCTGAGAAGTAAAGTATGTATGTGGATGTAGTGGACACTTATAAAATAATCATCCCACTCTGAGAAGTAAAATATGTATGTGGATGTAGCGGACACCTACAAAATAATCATCCCACTCTGAGAAGTAAAGAATGTATGTGGATGTAGCGGACACCTACAAAATAATCATCCCACTCTGAGAAGTAAAGTATGTATGTGGATGTAGCGGACACCTACAAAATAATCATCCCACTCTGAGAAGTAAAGTATGTATGTGGATGTAGTGGACACTTATAAAATAATCATCCCACTCTGAGAAGTAAAATATGTATGTGGATGTAGCGGACACCTACAAAATAATCATCCCACTCTGAGAAGTAAAGAATGTATGTGGATGTAGCGGACACCTACAAAATAATCATCCCACTCTGAGAAGTAAAGTATGTATGTGGATGTAGCGGACACCTATGAAATAATCATCCCACTCTGAGAAGTAAAGTATGTTTGTGGATGTAGCAGTCACCTATGAAATAATCATCTCACTCTGAGAAGTAAAGTATGTATGTGGATGTAGCGGACACCTATAAAATAATCATCCCAATCTGGGAAGTAAAGTATGTATGTGGATGTAGCGGACACCTATGAAAAAATCATCCCACTCTGAGAAGTAAAGTATGTTTGTGGATGTGGCGGACACCTATGAAATAATCATCTCACTCTGAGAAGTAAAGTATGTATGTGGATGTAGCGGACACCTATGAAATAATCATCTCACTCTGAGAAGTAAAGTATGTTTGTGGATGTAGCGGACACCTATGAAATAATCATCTTACTCTGAGAAGTAAAGTATGTATGTGGATGTAGCGGCCACCTACAAAATAATCATCCCACTCTGAGAAGTAAAGTATGTATGTGGATGTAGCGGACACTTACAAAATAATCATCTCACTCTGAGAAGTAAAGTATATATGTGGATGTAGCGGCCACCTACAAAATAATCATCTCACTCTGAGAAGTAAAGTATGTATGTGGATGTAGCGGACACTTACAAAATAATCATCCCACTCTGAGAAGTAAAGTATGTATGTGGATGTAGCGGACACCTATAAAATAATCATCCCAATCTGAGAAGTAAAGTATGTATGTGGATGTAGCGGACACCTATGAAAAAATCATCCCACTCTGAGAAGTAAAGTATGTTTGTGGATGTAGCGGACACCTATGAAATAATCATCTCACTCTGAGAAGTAAAGTATGTATGTGGATGTAGCGGACACCTATGAAATAATCATCTCACTCTGAGAAGTAAAGTATGTTTGTGGATGTAGCGGACACCTATGAAATAATCATCTTACTCTGAGAAGTAAAGTATGTATGTGGATGTAGCGGCCACCTACAAAATAATCATCCCACTCTGAGAAGTAAAGTATGTATGTGGATGTAGCGGACACTTACAAAATAATCATCTCACTCTGAGAAGTAAAGTATATATGTGGATGTAGCGGCCACCTACAAAATAATCATCTCACTCTGAGAAGTAAAGTATGTATGTGGATGTAGCGGACACTTACAAAATAATCATCCCACTCTAAGAAGTAAAGTATGTATGTGGATGTAGCGGACACCTATGAAATAATCATCTCACTCTGAGAAGTAAAGTATGCATGTGGATGTAGCGGACACCTATGAAATAATCATCTCACTCTGAGAAGTAAAGTATGTTTGTGGATGTAGCGGCCACCTACAAAATAATCATCCCACTCTGAGAAGTAAAGTATGTATGTGGATGTAGCGGACACTTACAAAATAATCATCTCACTCTGAGAAGTAAAGTATGTATGTGGATGTAGCGGCCACCTACAAAATAATCATCTCACTCTGAGAAGTAAAGTATGTATGTGGATGCAGCGGACACTTACAAAATAACCATCCCACTCTAAGAAGTAAAGTATGTATGTGGATGTAGCGGACACCTATGAAATAATCATCTCACTCTGAGAAGTAAAGTATGTATGCGGATGTAGCGGACACTTACAAAATAATCATCCCAGTCTAAGAAGTAAAGTATGTATATGGATGTGGCGGACACCTATGAAATAATCATCTCACTCTGAGAAATAAAGTATGTATTTGGATGTAGTGGACACCTATAAAATAATCATCCCAATCTGAGAAGTAAAGCATGTATGTGGATGTAGCGGACACCTATGAAATAATCATCTCACTCTGAGAAGTAAAGTATGTATGTGGATGTAGCGGACACCTATGAAATAATCATCCCACTCTGAGAAGTAAAGTATGTTTGTGGATGTAGCGGACACCTATGAAATAATCATCCCAATCTGAGAAGTAAAGTATGTTTGTGGATGTAGCAGTCACCTATGAAATAATCATCTCACTCTGAGAAGTAAAGTATGTATGTGGATGTAGCGGACACCTATGAAAAAATCATCCCACTCTGAGAAGTAAAGTATGTTTGTGGATGTAGCGGACACCTATGAAATAATCATCCCAATCTGAGAAGTAAAGTATGTTTGTGGATGTAGCGGTCACCTATGAAATAATCATCTCACTCTGAGAAGTAAAGTATGTATGTGGATGTAGCGGATACCTATAAAATAATCATCCCAATCTGAGAAGTAAAGTATTATGTGGATGTAGCGGACACATATGAAAAAATCATCCCACTCTGAGAAGTAAAGTATGTTTGTGGATGAAGCGGACACCTATGAAAAAATCATCCCACTCTGAGAAGTAAAGTATGTTTGTGGATGTAGCGGACACCTATGAAATAATCATCTCACTCTGAGAAGTAAAGTATGTATGTGGATGTAGCGGACACCTATGAAATAATCATCTCACTCTGAGAAGTAAAGTATGTATGTGGATGTAGCGGCCACCTACAAAATAATCATCCCACTCTGAGAAGTAAAGTATGTATGTGGATGTAGCGGACACTTACAAAATAATCATCTCACTCTGAGAAGTAAAGTATGTATGTGGATGTAGCGGCCACCTACAAAATAATCATCTCACTCTGAGAAGTAAAGTATGTATGTGGATGTAGCGGCCACATACAAAATAATCATCCCACTCTGAGAAGTAAAGAATGTATGTGGATGTAGCGGACACCTACAAAATAATTATCCCACTCTACAGCTTTTAGGTATGACTTAGCTGCAAATGGTAGTTCCTGCTCCCGCTGAGGTTTTTGGGTTCTGTGCAGATAGGTCACTGGAGTTCTCGCGTCTCTGGTCAAGATTAAAGGGGCAGCACGTTCCAAGTAAGATCATGGAGTATCTGCAAAGCTGTTCCCGCGTCTCTAAGACCCTCTGATGATGGTGTCTAGCTCGGCGTCAGGCCACTTCTACCCTCACTTTGTTCCAGAAATTAGTACACGCAACTGGTACCACCAACTAATATGGTAAAAGAATAGAAACAAATACCCTCTGGGTATTGAGTTTCCCGAAACATGCATGGGGACACATACGCATGTTTCGGGAAACTCAATACCCAGAGGGTATTTGTTTCTATTCTTTTACCATATTAGTAAAATCTTCCTATTCCACTATCCCATCTACCTCAGAACTAAACTTAATCCCTCGAGAGAAACTTTCTTTACATTTAAATAGAATAGCGTTATATCAACTTTTACATTCAAATGAAAAGGTTAATAGTATAGATAGAATATGTTTACATTTACACTGGTAGAAAAATGTTCACAATATTAATTGAGCCTGTTTTCATTTACATCTACACTGGTTGAAAAGCTTGAAAACTTTCATTAATTTTAAAGTGAATATGTTTACATCAACATTAACACGGGTTTGAAACTGTAAATATTATAATTAGAATGTACATCATTTCTTTCATCATTTCCTCCCTGCTCCATATGAAACTTGGGACTACCTATGCTTTTAGTTCTCTTTAAGAAACTAGCAATAAAGCAGTCACCAGCCCTTGCAGTGGTGGTTCATGAAATCATAATTCTATATGCTGAGTATACCAGCCTCAATTGACTTGGACATCGACTAGCAATTTTCACATATTAATTTTCACATGGGAATATATACTTATTAGTTCACATGTTAGTAATGAAAAATATAGAATGTAAAATGTACAACTTACGCCAATCTTATCTCACAGACTGTTTGCTCAGAGGAATAAAGGCACTGGAAATGGCCTCGTACACGTGTTCTTATGGGTCGTTACTTTCACAATGAATTCCCACTTTGACTCCGTTTTAGATTCCTCAGATTCCGATTGTCCTTGTTAAATGGTAGAGTTTATTCTGGGCTCTGAAGTCCTCAAAATTGCTCAAAAAATGATCCGGTTCTGATATAAGAATCTTGATTCTAACTTCTGGCAGTCTGGTGGTCGTCTTGGCAAGCGATTCTCACGGTGAACTAGAGTTGCAAAAAATGTCAGATTATATTGCAAGTTTTCTGCCCCCGCTTTTCCGGGCTATTGTGAGAAACGCGCAATCTACGTAATTGTTATTCATGCATCAAAGTATCAGCCAATCTTATTTGAACGTTTAAATTTATGGCAACTTTATGATGAAATATTTTGCATGACTCAAAAATTTCAAACGTTACTTCTCTAAAATTGGTTTGTAAACATGCGATTATTAATTGGTCAAGTTACGTCTCTCACACTTCAACATGTCCTCCCAGATTGGGGGATTATCTGACTGAGTTTTCTGTGTTGACAAATAAGGGCAGGAGAGAGGGAAATAACAAACTATCACTGTAATGCAATATTGCCGGAGTGGACATGAGAGCGCACAAACAGTTTTGTGACAGACCCCCGATCCTAAGATATTTGTTGAATATCCAGTTTTGGGCTGTCCCATTTACGTGGGTTTACTGTGCACTGGTTTGGTTTCTCGGTGCGACACATTTTCTCTCCTCATTATACCGTTGGCGAACGTATGAAATGCTTTGCTTTGGAGTGTGTACAGCTTTGCACGTACTGAAGGACGTCTTCGCTTCGTTTGGGTCAAAAGTAAACCTCTTTAAGATTATTCATGGTGGGTCCCACGGGAACATGTTCCCCCGATGAGGATATGTGAGCCAATTTCATAACGGAGGGTCTTAAAAGGAGAGGCAATACGGGCTGCTTCCCTTGCCTCGTCCGTCATAAATAATTCCCTCTTCATTGTGAAACGTTCCACCTGAAGCACATGTTGTTTTTATCTGACTCTGTTCAGAGTACGGCGCTAGGGTAATGTCATCCTTCTGCGCTCGTCGTAACTATACTTTACTACACAGAAAAGTCGAGTTGAGGTACAAGTTATCCAATGTTGGGTGTTGGATATTCTGCTCAAACTCTTTTTTCGTAGTTTCGTCCTTCTGGTTGTCCGGGTTATGGCGAACAGAGCAATCTCGCTCAAACTGTCGAATATCGTGTCGCACACCAGCAAGAAGTAGTTCATGGAGACCTGTTTTACTAGGACATATGAACCTTTAATGGGATGTGGCATGGTTGAATGCATTTCCTGTATTAGGCGGGTGCGATTGGGTAGTGGGACAACTAATTGTCTCTTGTTCCTCACCCGTCTGTACGCCAAATCTTTCTCCATGTAATATGATCCCTTAGGAGTATGGGAGTAATTGCCATACAACCTATAAAAGCAAAGCTTTAGGAATTCATCATCCCTTTGTGCCTTTGTCAGCGCCGAAATATTCGGGCTGAGTAGAGATGACAACACAGGGACCGCATGGGCGTGTTCTGAGTTCTCTCTTTTTTGTGTCGGCCTGGAGTCGCGTGAGGGATCTCCGAGAAACACATATTTCCTCCCTAAAATGAGAGGGTTGACTAAATCGTATAAAACTGTGGCATTAATTTTTCCCTGTACATATAGGGTTGATACATCAATTTCCTCAACCGGAAGAAGCATAGGCTTTATACCCTGCCGGGGCCACTGTATCTCTACAGTTTCACCAGTGTACTGGTGGGCGTTCACCAAAGATGGGGAAACTAAAGCAGAATATCCCAAATCAGAATCATATAAGCACCGCATTGTTTTGTTACCAACGGTTACTTGCTCAGTAATAGAGGGGTGACTAGGGTTCTGTTCATGTGCCTGGGGGGGCCATGGTTCCCTATCGGCCCCCTGATCAGGCATGCGACATTATAAGGGCCTGTTTTCGGCCTCTTACAATCCTATGTAAAATGTGTATCGGTTTTGTACGATTTACAATATCGTCTTCCAGTTCCCTGGGCTGAATTGCTCTATTTCTGCCTATGGTGATCCAGTGGTTGTTATTGTTGAGCTGCTTTGTGTGTTGTGTTGTCCGTACTCTTAGAGTTATTATTTGGGTGATCTTATTGTCTGGGGTGAATATGGTGTGGGCGCCTTTTAGAGGGGTTCACTTCCGACTGAGCGCTTTGTACCCATCAGCAAACAGTACCACCTGCTCAAGAGTTTCGGCCCCGTGCTTCGCCATTAACCGCCTCATGTCAGGGGTGAGCGGGTCCTTGAACTGCTCCACGATAATCATCTCTTGTAGCCATCGTACGATTCGTCGAAGATGCTGAGGGACCCCCACTTCTCCAGGTACGTTTCTAGTCGTGAGCAAATTGTCTAAACGATTCATCTTTCTGCCTCTTACCCTCACGGAATTTACTACGAAAAGTCTCTGCGTTAAGCTGAAAACGCTGAAGCAGAGCCATCTTCAACATGTCGTAGTTGTTCTGTTCTTCGGTGGGCATTTCGAGAAACACATCATAAGCAGATCCCGTCAGATTCTGGGATAGCTTCATGTTGTATCTATCTTTCTCCAAGCCATAGGTAGCTTCTAAGGATTCAGACCTAGAGAGGTAGATATCTATTTCCTCTGAAGCCTCCGATAAACATTTAATTGGAAGGAGACTGCACTAGGTGCTACTGCGTGAGAGATGTTTCCCCCATCGCTACATTTAGAACTGCCAGACCCGCCATTGTTAGAACCAGAATCGATCCTTCTTCCTTCAATTTATAATTCCTCATTCGGATCTGATGTGCCTTGTCGGCCTGTTCCTTTGCGAATGCCCTCTCGGCCTGTTCCTTCTTTTCGTGGAATGCCCTCTCGGCCTGTTCCTTCTTTTCGTGGAATGCCCTCTCGGCCTGTTCCTTCTTTTCTTGTAATGTCCTTTCCTTTTCTCTCTCTTTGGCTTCTTTCTCTGCTTCGGCTTTTTCGTGCTCTCTGGCCATCCTTCTCTCTGCCCTTTAAGACGTTTTCTCCTCGCGGAGTGCGGATTTCTCTGCCTCCATCCTGTCTTTTTCCTCTTTATCTTTTTCTTTCTGTTCTCGCACCGAAGTAAGAACAAAGTCAGAAAGTTCTTTGGCTCAAAAGCCTAGTTCACGTCCTACATTAAGGTAAAAGGCATGGGGGTTTTAGGACTCTGCCATTCTAAGCAAAAAACCTGTTTACAAAGCAACACACAATTACAATTGGCTACTTAACTAGTAAACTAAAAATTACAACACTGAATTAGCCACACCAAGTGAACTTCTTATTTAACTTTAATTTTTGTTAAAAAAAATGTTGTTTGTTTCTGACATTTGTAAAATTTATTTTTACTGTTCTTTATGAATGCACAGTATGCTCAGTTTTACTATAAATACACTCTTCACAATCTCCTTTCAGTAAACTGAAATTTATGTCAATCACATCTAGGGAGATAACTAGACAGGTTCTATATTCCTGGACGAGTTCCGCAATTTGTCGTTGAATTGCCTCCCCTGCTTTGTAGTAGTGGTCCAACTGCGGCCAAAACTCAAGAGTATCTAATAAAGGTCTTCAAAATATGTCAACCTTCGCACAAGATTACTCTTGGCAGAGTTGTCGATAGACGGATAATGACGCTTCTATCTTAAGGTAGTATTCATAACATATTTCAGCAGTCAAGAACAATTCTGCGTTGGGCAGGGCAATTGGTAACTTATATCTGATCCGCCGCCTTTTATGAAGAATTAAGCAATTATTAATTTCAGCTCGTTCAAGCCCCCACCCTGATCTACTCAGTGGAATTCTTCTTATTATGGTATAGCTGGTCTCGCGTCTCAAAGATCCTCTGATGATGGTGTCTAGCTCGACGTCAGGCCACTTCTACCCTCACTTTGTTCCAGAGATTGGTAACCGCAACTGGTACCACCAACTAGTATGGTAAAATAATAGAAACAAATACCCTCTGAGTATTGAGTTTCCCGACACATGCTTATGTGTCTTCATCTTCCTATTCCACTATCCCATCTACCTCAGACTATACCCTCGATAAGAATTAAGCTTAATCCTTCCAAAGAAACTTTCTTTACATTTAAATTGAACAGCGTTATATCAACTTTACATTCAAATGAAAAGGTTTATAGTATAGATAGAATATGTTTACATTTACATTTACACTGGTTGAAAAATGTTCCCAATAAAGATTGAGCCTGTTTTCATTTACATCTGCACTGGTTGAAAAGCTTGAAAACTTTCATTAATTTTAAAGTGAATATGTTTACATCGACATTTACACGGGTTTGAAACTGTAAATATTATAATTAGAATGTACATCATTTCTTTCATCATTTCCTCCCTGCTCCATATGGAACTTGGGACTACCTTTGCTTTTAGTTCTCTTTAAGAAACTAGCAATAAAGCAGTCACCAGCCCTTGCAGTGATGGTTCATGAAATCATCATTCTATATGCTGAGGTTGCCAGCCTCAATTGACTTGGACATCCACTAACAGTTTTCACATATTAAATTAATTTTCACAAGGCAGTATATACATATTAGTTCACATGTTAGTAATGAAAGATATAGAATGTAAAACGGACATTTCGTGGTTTATCCGCACCGACAATATGCAAGTCTATTATTCTGTAGAATTGTAAAGGATTACTCCCATCTTGTGCCAACACCGTCATTAGCCTTTCACCTGGGATCAAATGGGGGACCGTCACGTTTTTGTGATCCAATCAGTCCCACAGGGATGGACCGGTGAAGTGAAGTGTGAAAGTTATGTAAATATTGACCTTTGGATGAGTTGTCTGTGTTGACAAATAAGGGCAGGAGAGAGGTAAATAACAAACTATCACTCGCACAGTAATGTAAAGCAATCCTGCCGGAGTGGACACGAGAGCGCACAAACCGTTTTGTGACAAAGTAGTTCTTGATTAGTTATAGTATATATATATATATGTTAGTTTTATAATTGTCCTTAGCGGACACCTACAAAACAAGAATCCTACTCTAAAGAAGTCAAGTATCGTCAACTTACCGCATCATACCTCAAGGTCTTTTATTATTGGAAATGCGCCATAATATAACCGACTAGGTTGAACGGGACGCGCCTCGCCAAAACGAGGCAAATTTTATTTTTTTAAATGTATGTGGATGTAGCGGACACCTACAAAATAATCGTCTAACTCTGGGAACATGTGAGTTGTACATGGGTCTGGCAACTTTCAAAACAACGTTCCCTTTTTGTGAACTAACGTGTTTGATAGAACAAGGCTGTGAAGTCTTAGTCGAGAGTCAGAGTCATAGAGTCCGTCGTTTCTTAGTGCAGTAGGAGTCGGTTGAAATTGGCCGGACTCCGAATTGTAAGCCTAATATGGCTAATTTAAAAAAAAAAAAAACTAGTCGGAGTCGGGAGGTGGAGTCGGCCTTCTAACATTTCAGGAGTCAAGAGTCGGAAATTTTTTTTTCCCGACTCCACAACCCTAATACACTCAACTCACAGACATCATTATTAAAAGCGCAGATAACATCACAGAAAAGAAATTAGCCTTATAGTGCATAGTAATAATTTAAAAAAACGGAATTGCTGAACTGTGTACTCAGACGGAAGTAAAAGTGAAGAGGTTATTTAGAAACAGGCTAGGGTTAATAACACTACACTGAACAATGAACGAAACATGGGAAGTTCCATTTACCGCCAAAATAAGTAGGACAGAAATAATGGTGAAGGAAGGGAAATTAAGGCGGGAGCGTAAGAGGGTATTAATATATCAGGAGGACGACAGATTAAAGATGCAGAGGATAAGCAAGGCGAAAGTGTAGGGAGTTAGGATGAGAATGATGATTTCAAGATTCATATGGAGAAGATGTGAAAGGAAAGATGGAATGGCAGCAAAGGATGGCATCACAAAGATCGATAACAAAATATAGTAACAGTATATAATAATAGACATCATCCTTTCGCAACCTGTGGTCGACAATAGCTGACTAGAAACGAACTTTGTTTTCAAAAGGGTTAGGAATAGGGCGCGCAAGTCCGTCTAATCTTCTGCCCTTTCTCTCTCTTTCACTCTCTCTCTCTCTCTCATTCTCTCTCTCTCTCTCTCTCTCTCTCTCTCTCTCTCGCTCATCTTTCACAATGTATCCTTTCATAGTCACGTGTACTTTAAGAATAAGTTTAAAGCCATGCAACATTATATATGAGAGAAAAGCCAAATAAGCCACAACCAAAAGAAATATTCAGGACATGTACAACAACGCAATGAAATTAACAAGGAAATGCAAGCAATAACAAGAATGGAAATTTCCTTATCAACATTAAAAGAGCAAATGAAGAGATGGGTCGGAACATTTCAAGCAACTTCTAATTACGCTCCACGAGATTATCAAGACATTTAACCAGAAGGAAAAGGTTTTTTTTTTGTGAAAAACCGAATAAGGAAACTTTTTAAAAGCCATGAAGCTTCTAAGAATGCTGCAGTCTCATGTGGTATTTCAGCATAGGCCATGAAAGCAAACAATGGCACTACAGAATTACAACACAAATTACATGGTAAAATCTGGGGGAGAGAAGAATTACCAGCACATCGGACAGAATTATATCTGGCCAATTTGAAAGAGAAAGGAGATTTGCAAGAAGGCACAAATTACAAATGAATAGTGTTATTATCTATGCTACAGATATTATAAGTATACTAGCTGTAACCTGTCAATAATGACGGAAGTAAATCAAAAACTGTAATATATTTTTTAAATATTTTTAAATTCAATATAAAAGTTCTTTGATGACAACATTTTTTGTGAAAGTGCGTGGATTTGTTTCAAAGAATGTTCCCTGATAAAAAGTGTTTTTAACAAAAACTTTCATGTTTTCATGACTTTCGTGTCCGAAAACAGGTTCAGGAAGGAAAACTCCTACGTAATCAAAGTCTGTCCTTCCGCCTTGTTGATCGTCATTGCAAATGCTAAAATCATTGGGAATTGACGACGTCGCATCCTAAATGGCAAACTGCGCTCGTTCGGTTCTAAATCAATGCGAGGAATTAAGACTCGTTCTCCCTTATTACTGCCAGTGATAATTTCTGCATCAATCGAATTCCGATGCAAGACAGCTCGTTTTGCAGCCGTCTTATCATTTTGGTAAGTCTGCAATACTTTAAACTAAAATTTTGTCTTGAAGAAACAATCAAAAACTTACATTTTAAGGTTATTCTTAACAAAATGATGAGTTAAATCCGTTTCCGGAATGAAATGAAATTGGGTTCTACACCGACTTTTCTTCGTTGAGTGTTACTATTTTCGTGAGAGTGCATATAAAGGACACAATACAATTAATGTCTAACTTTCAACCATAGTTGCATCCCTTAGATGTGACCGACGTACACACGGCGAGAATTATGGATTTTGATTATATATATATATATATATATATATATATATATATATATATATATATATATATATATATTATATATATATATATATATATATATATATATTATACAGCTGGGATCTTGAACGATGAATTAATTAACCGATTAATTGGTTACAATTTTTATTATCGATTAATTAACAAAACTAATTTTAATCTATTGTTCCATTTTCAGCAATGTTTATGTTGTTGTTCTTTTTTTTTCCTTACATCCGAGAGCATTTACTATGTTAGAGGTTTGTGATATGGAATTTTTCAAATATTGTCAATAATAATAAAGTGTATACTTGTAACATTTCAGTTTTTTCATTATATTTTCAAAATATATATATCAAGTAACCTAAACAAAGCCTTTAGTGATCTAAAAAAATTTTTATTAATACTTTTTTATAATTTCAACTTGCTCGAAATTGATCGATTAATCTTCGATTAAATGGAATTCGATTAATTAGTTACGAAGTTTTAATCAATCTCAACCATTGCATACACATATAATGAGACACTAAACTAAGAGGTTAAGAAGGTAGTTGGAACAACAGCAGGTTCTTTAATTTGGCTCGTGATTTCTGAATTATTGGGCGTGCGTAAGTGGTAGTAATTTTATCACCAGGTGGATAAGGTTGGGGACTGTTCTTGTTTTAAGCATTAGGTTTAATTATCCCAATTATCATGCCATCGAACTTGGACCTCAACAGATCAAGGGTAGCATCGTAGAATACAACTGAACTTGTAACGAAATTAACCAAAATCAATTCTACGGAAGTTACCAGGATACAAATGATCTTCATCTTTAATGATTTACCATTATGGTATTCTTCTTTCTTCTTTTCTTCTTGTCTCTTCTTGCTTTACAACATCAAGATTCATTTTAATTGCAACACTGAACATGGTAGAACGAATTTCGCATATGAACGTTATATACAATACGACTTGGTAACCGTCAACTTAAATAGATGGTTTTGGAAGCGACTGTTATGAAATTGGGAAATTTCTCCCTGCAGTTTGCAGTTCTTATACACTGGTTTATTTTGGCATTCAGAAGTTCTTGGGCTATTTTAATAACCTACGGATTGATTTCGTTGATAATTGTCTCAGTTTGGAAAACGGGTAAAAAGGGACTCCTGCTGCGAGTGGCAGTTGATTGCTACATAGGACAGGCTAATATTCTGCTAAACTTCCGATTTCTTGTCCCTAATTGTATGGGGTAGGACGTTGAAGGCTATTTGATACCCTCTGAACTTGTAAGACGTTACGTGCTCATTGCATGGTTCTCTGGTTATCACATTACTTGTCCCTTTGAAGTTATTATAGTGAATTCTCTCACTACAACTCTATCCGTACAGAATGTAGGTATTAAATAAAGAAATACGATGATTTCTCTGGTTCAATTGATCTGCCCTTGATATTTGTCATTTCTTCAGCAGTCCGTTGTTTCTTTTCTGCTTCCTTCGGTTAACCAGCTAAGGGCTCTCTCTTGTAGTTAGTTCATCTGTGCGTCACACAACTATTACGTGAGCCCCGTTACTACGGTTCTTCGGTGTATAGAGTGTTTTCTTTTCGCCTTCCTAATTGATTTAAATTGCGTCATAATAATCCATATGTCACTTCTCCTGTGACACATGCTTCAGCCACGTAGAGAGAGACAGCAAATAAAACGCAATAAAATCATCTACCAATATGTCACAGCTCTCTCACTCCATTAAATTCACATAGATTCTTCTATGGTCTAAAACAAGTCTTCTTAACTTTTTTACAATTTTTTAACCAACTTTGATTGTCTTGTGAAGATTACCAACGGTTACTTACAAAATAATTTAAATAAACGCAAAATTACAAAGAGTACATATAGACATTTCATTTTTTACAGAAAACAATCTTTAAGCTGACATATAGTCACACTGAATTATAAAAACAATCAGTAAAAATAATACATTTAATTAACTGCAAAAATCTATGATAATCCCCCCCCCCCCCCCCCCAAATATTTTGGTGCAAATAAAAATCAAATTGTTTAGGTTATGTACAATGACCCCCTAGTATCAATTCACGGACCCCTGTGGACCACAGGTCAAGAAACCCTGCAGTAGTGCGCGCGCGCACACACACACACACGCACGCACGCACGCACACACACACACACACACGAAATAATAATATTGCATCAGTATGGTCAGAAATTATCGACAATACAGCTTATACACCTCTCTATTCGTAAAAACCTTTTAATAAACTTTATCTGTTTGAAATTATGAGAAGCAGACGTTAGCGGACAGGACACACACTGGAGAAACCTGCTGATAGCGTTACTTTTGAGGATGGTGTAATATATTAAAGGACATGCACACATCATATCATAGCTGGCAGACGCTGAAGTTGGGTTGTCCACGTACTCAGAAGAAACCCCGATGCCATCACAAGAACAGCTATGCTATGGACCCCTGAAGTAAAGCGAAAGAGAGGCCGACCAAAAACAACCTGGCGGAGAACTGTGTAGGCCGAGATACAAAGAATGAACCAGACCTGGGGCACTGCACGAAGGATGGCCGCCGACCGAGCAGAGTGGAAGCAGTTTGTTGCTGCCCTACAGCACGCTACCAGGCGTGATGGCCACTGACTGCTCCGAAGTTGGCGGCTAAGGATCAAAGAAGTTGTTGTTATTTCTGACAGAGTTAGGTAAGCACTCTAGGACACGTCAGTGGCCTGACTTAAACAACTACGAAAAAGGCCAATTCTAGCTTAAGCAATTTCCAAACATAGGCCACCATGTATGGAATATTATCATCACTTTCCTTTACGCTCCTTACGGAGCATAGAAGCACCGCTGCAGTTGGTACCCTTGCAGTAAGCCTGCATCAAACATTCGCATACTCTTGCAACTATGAACTCTGTTGGCAATTACATGATGAGGTTAACAGCTCTCATGCACATTCTCGTATTAGTTGCCTTGTACGACATGCATGGTTGGTGTAGTAGGCCTATTCTTTTGTTGTCACTTCAGATATTCTCAGGAACATCACAAGACACGTATAGAATGTGACTAGTATTTTAAATTCTGTTATCAACAACCTACCAGATATTCCCAGGAACAACACAGGACACGTATGGAATGTGACTAGTATTTTAAATTCTGTTATCAACAACCTACCAGATATTCCCAGGAACAACACAGGACACGTATAGAATGTGACTAGTATTTTAAATTCTGTTATCAACAACCTACCAGATGTTCTCAGGAACATCACAGGACACGTATAGAATGTGACCAGTATTTTAAATTCTGTTATCAACAACCTACCAGATATTCTCAGGAACATCACAGGACACGTATAGAATGTGACCAGTATTTTAAATTCTGTTATCAACAACCTACCAGATATTCCCAGGAACATCACAGGACACGTATAGAATGTGACCAGTATTTTAAATTCTGTTATCAACAACCTACCAGATATTCCCAGGAACAACACAGGACACGTATAGAATGTGACTAGTATTTTAAATTCTGTTATCAACAACCTACCAGATATTCTCAGGAACATCACAGGACACGTATAGAATGTGACAAGTATTTTAAATTCTGTTATCAACAACCTTCGAGAAATTCCCAGGAAAAACACAGAACACGTATGAAATGTGACCAGTATTTTAAATTCTGTTATCAACAACCTACCAGAAATTCCCAGGAACAACACAAGACACGTATAGAATGTGACTAGTATTTTAAATTCTGTTATCAACAACCTACCAGATATTCCCAGGAACAACACAGGACACGTATGGAATGTGACTAGTATTTTAAATTCTGTTATCAACAACCTACCAGATATTCCCAGGAACATCACAGGTCACGTATGGAATGTGACTAGTATTTTAAATTATGTTATCAACAACCTACCAGATATTGTCAGGAACATCACAGGACACGTATAGAATGTGACCAATATTTTAAATTCTGTTATCAACAACCTACCAGATATTCTCAGGAACATCACAGGACACGTATAGAATGTGACCAGTATTTTAAATTCTGTTATCAACAACCTACCAGATATTCCCAGGAACATCACAGGACACGTATAGAATGTGACCAGTGTTTTAAATTCTGTTATCAACAACCTACCAGATATTCTCAGGAACATCACAGGACACGTATAGAATGTGACCAGTATTTTAAATTCTGTTATCAACAACCTACCAGATATTCTCAGGAACATCACAGGACACGTATAGAATGTGACCAGTATTTTAAATTCTGTTATCAACAACCTACCAGATATTACCAGGAACAACACATGACACGTATAGAATGTGACCAGTATTTTAAATTCTGTTATCAACAACCTACCAGATATTCCCAAGAACAACACATGACACGTATAGAATGTGACTAGTATTTTAAATTCTGTTATCAACAACCTACCAGATATTCCCAGGAACAACACAGGACACGTATAGAATGTGACTAGTATTTTAAATTCTGTTATCAACAACCTACCAGATATTCCCAGGAACAACACATGTCACGTATAGAATGTGACTAGTATTTTAAATTCTGTTATCAACAACCTACCAGAAATTCCCAGGAACAACACAAGACACGTATAGAATGTGACTAGTATTTTAAATTCTGTTATCAACAACCTACCAGATATTCCCAGGAACAACACAGGACACGTATGGAATGTGACTAGTATTTTAAATTCTGTTATCAACAACCTACCAGATATTCCCAGGAACATCACAGGACACGTATGGAATGTGACTAGTATTTTAAATTATGTTATTAACAACCAAGATATTAACCAACAATGTGACTAGTATTTTAAATTCTGTTATCAACAACCTACCAGATATTCTCAGGAACATCACAGGACACGTATAGAATGTGACCAGTATTTTAAATTCTATTATCAAGAACCTACCAGATATTACCAGGAACAACACATGACACGTATAGAATGTGACTAGTATTTTAAATTCTGTTATCAACAACCCACCAGATATTCCCAGGAACAACACATGTCACGTATAGAATGTGACCAGTGTTTTAAATTCTGTTATCAACAACCTACCAGATATTCCCAAGAACAACACATGACACGTATAGAATGTGACTAGTATTTTAAATTCTGTTATCAACGACCTACCAGATATTCCCAGGAACAACACAGGACACGTATAGAATGTGACTAGTATTTTAAATTCTGTTATCAACAACCTACCAGATATTCCCAGGAACAACACATGTCACGTATAGAATGTGACTAGTATTTTAAATTCTGTTATCAACAACCTACCAGATATTCCCAGGAACATCACAGGACACGTATAGAATGTGACTAGTATTTTAAATTCTGTTATCAACAACCTACCAGATATTCTCAGGAACATCACAGGACACGTATAGAATGTGACCAGTATTTTAAATTCTGTTATCAACAACCTTCGAGAAATTCCCAGGAAAAACACAGAACACGTATGAAATGTGACCAGTATTTTAAATTCTGTTATCAACAACCTACCAGAAATTCCCAGGAACAACACAAGACACGTATAGAATGTGACTAGTATTTTAAATTCTGTTATCAACAACCTACCAGATATTTCCAGGAACAACACAGGACACGTATAGAATGTGACTAGTATTTTACATTCTGTTTGTGTTATCAACAACCTACCAGATATTCCCAGGAACAACACATGCTACATACAGAATATAACCAGTATTTCCAGTTCTGTATCTACAACTTACCAGATATTCCCAGGAACAACACATGGTTCATACAGAATATAACCAGTATTTACAGTTCTGTATCTACAACCTACCAGATATTCCCAGGAACAATACATGGTTCATACAGAATATAACCAGTATTTACAGTTCTGTATCTACAACCTACCAGATATTCCCAGGAACAACACATGGTACATACAGAAAATAACCAGTATTTACAGTTCTGTATCTACTCTTCTTCTTCTTTGATCCTTAGCCGCCGACCGTCAAAGCAGTCAGTGGCCATCACGCCTAGTGGCGTCTTGTAGGGCAACAACAAATTGATTCCACTTTGCTCGGTCGGCGGCGATCTTTCGTACAGTGCCCCAACTCTGGTTCATTCTTTGCATCTCACCCTCCACAGTCCTCCGCCAGGTTGTTTTTGGTCTTTCGTTTTCCTTCAGGGGTCCAAATCATAGCTGTTCTTGTGATGGCATCGGGGTATCTTCTGAGGACATGGCCAACCCAGCTCCAGCGTCTGCCAGCTATGATGGTGTGCATGTCCTCTTGCTTGCTCCGAGTAAGCAGATCTTGGTTGGTGATGGTATTCGGCCAAAAGATTCGGTGAATTTTTCTTAGGCATGTTGTGTGAAAAGAGGACAATTTCGACATTTCCATCTCTGTAACTCTCCAGCATTCCGCACCATAGAGAAGCACAGAAAGCACACAGCTCTGATATAATCTTAATTTTGTGCTTGTGCTGTATTGAGAGGACTTCCAGATGTTGTTTAGGCTAAAAAAGGCTGTTCTTGCCTTATTCGTTCTGATGTTGACCCCGACATCTGCCCCGACGTCTGGTGTTACTATGCATCCTAGGTATGTGAAGGTGTCTGTCTGTACCAGTTGCTGATTCCTTACTGATATAGGCTCAGGGTTGCTCACATTGAGCGTCATGACCTCTGACTTCTTTAAATTGATGTTCAAGCCCACCTGCTGGCTAAACTTATTAAGTCTATCCGTTTTTTCCTGGATGTGTTGATGTGAATGTGCTAGTAGTGCAATGTCATCTGCATATTCCAGATCTTCCAATGTAGAAAATGTAGTCCATCTTATTCCTCTTGGACTGCCCTCTGTTGTCTGGCGCATCACCCAGTCTATGACTGTTAAAAATAGAGTGGTTGATAAGGGGCATCCCTGTCGTACTCCTGTCTTCACCTCAAAGGTTAGGTTGCTCTGCCCAACACTACACGTAAAGTTGACATAGAGGCTTTTTATGATTGACACTATGGAGCTTGGAATTCCATAAGCCCTCAGTATTTTCCATAAACTGTCCCTATGTATGCTGTCAAAAGCCTTTTCAAAATCAACGAAATTAATCTACAGCTGTCTTTGCCATTCTGAGCACTGCTCTATAATGTTCCTGAGAGTGAATGTATGATCTACACATCTTCTGTTCTTTCTAAATCCTGCTTGTTCTTTCCTCAGTTTGTGGTCTACTGCTTTTGAAATTCTCTGTATAATTATCCTGCCTAGTATTTTGCTGGGAACTGAGAGAAGAGTGATTCCTCTCCAATTATTGCAGTCTGCAAGATCTCCCTCTTTGTGCAATTTGACAATTATTCCTTTGTTCCACTCTGATGGTGTTGTCCCCGTTTTCCAGACTTCTGCAAATAGTGGTTCTAATAGTTCTGCTGCTAGCTCAGGGTCTGTCTTAAATAGCTCTGCATTTAAGTTATCATGGCCAGGAGCTTTTCCATTCTTTAACCCTTTGATTGCTGTGATGATTTCTTCTTTTCGTGGAATGTCTGTATTTACAGCTAGATCGTTTTCAGCCTCAGGAACATTCAATTGTGTCTCTGGTGGTTCCATGTTCAGAGTTTCTCTGAAGTGCTCTGCCCATCTTGTTTCCTGTCCCTCTGCTGTCGTGATGAGATTTCCTTACTTATCTCTTACTAATGTAATATTGTTTGCACCTCGTTTTCCGCTGATGAATTTAGTTATTTTGTATACTGTGCTTTGTTCATTTCTCAGTGCTGCCTGTCGTAGATTTCCGATAGGAGAATTAAGACTAGGTTTGGTCCCTTCTGAATAGGTTTGAATAGGTGATAGACTCAGTGAGAGTTAGTGAAAGGTAATAGAATTTCCACACACGTGAGATGATAGATTTGATATAGTGGCTGTCTCTGAAAGCGAAAAGAATTCTTCTCACTCTCACCTATCTTCTACAACAGTTGTTACAGCGTCAGACAGACTACACCAATATACATATTACGTATATTTCTATCACTCACAGGCACGCACATACACGTGACGACAGGTAAACACACAGACGTGGGAAAACTATAACAATGATATATATATTATCTAGAACGAGCTGACCAAACACGATTGTTTAGTTCAAGAGCGATTTTAATATCAGGAAAAATCGGCTCACAACATCAAAGAAAGTACATCAAGGAAAATACATATACACATAGTCATAAAAAATCAAGGAAATGTTGCAAGGATGATAGCCCCGTTATAGTGTTAACTCTAGGTTTAGCCCGGCCCCGTTAAGAGAACAGATGATGGCGCCAGAGTCACAGATACATAGGGTTTGAGTCTAAGAGTTTTTCTTTGTTTTATCTCGTAATTATATGCACAGAGTTTGAAAAAAAAAATCTGATTTAACCTAAGACAAAAACACAAGAACTCTAGCCTTAGCAACAAATTATGCAGATTGGAAAAAAAAATTAGGACAGCAACAGGGTGTCAAAGATAAAATAGTGAAAAATATCACTCAAACCAGCGTACACTCATTCATTCCGCCATGGCTTTTCACACTTGTACTCACGACTTTGCTTGCTGCCTCTTGGAACACATTGATTTTAGATTTTCACACAGACTCAAAAAAATGCAGTCTTCTGCCAAGAAGTCCCCAGTTCCAAAAGACGTATTTAACTTGGAGTCTCCGGGAACGACTACTTGGGTATGCAAATTTGTTCAAATGTCTGATCAAGTCACCTAACAATTATTCCAGGCGCGGGAGTTAGCAGAGCACAGTGTCAATAGCTTAGGTTTCTAAAAAATGATGAATGTCAGGTCGGTGCCTTCCCTCAGTATAGGATTCACTTTAGTCACACCACAGATTTGTCCAGAAGATATAATCTAGTCGGGAAATGATTGTTAATATTCACGCCACCAGGCAGCAAATTATATAGAGTTTCTAGAAGAAATTAAGTGCTGGCTCCAAGGTCCAGTATTTATCATTACAGTCTTTGAAAACCCGTTATAGGGATATTAGTATTTCTGTCTAACTTGCACCGTCAGATCAGTGTTACTTGAGAAAACCCACGTGGTTCAAAATAAGGACTGTCTAGTTCTTCACAAGTATGGAAACTACTACTAGGTGCTGGTAAAGTTAGGGTCACCCCAAAACTTTCACTGTGTGGAGGAAAAATAACACATATAATATAATAAATAGAATCTGTACTGGTTAAGACTTACATTTAAACTTGCAAGCAGAGAGCTTTGCTTATCATTTAAACTTCCCGTGACGTAAGTTATATTTAAAAATCAGCAATCCTCATAAATTAAGAACACGTGCGTATTCCGTCACCATTCATGAGGCTGGATTCTAGAGTTTATACGTTAGTTTAGAAAAATACACTCGACTGAGTATTAGCAGTTAAATTAAATTTATAAATAGCTACAATTGCCGTTATAAGCTAGAAATTTTAATTTTTAGTCTGCTTTCCACTGAATGCTTCCCTAGAAAATATAATAGCCTACCACTTTATTTCTCTTCTGCGCTAAAGAAATAGATTAAATGAATTAAGCGATTTAACACTTTAACACTCACAAAATCTATATATCTATCATATTAATTACCTCAACCACAGAATTACAGGTAGTCGCACAACTTAAGAATAAAATGCTGAAAATATTTCTGGAAGTCTAGAAGTTCGACAAATTGCCGAAACAAACTGAGATCTTCTCTAACAGCTATTCTGTTTTTCGAGCGACCTATCTACTGTGGAGTCTATGAGCGAGAATGAAATTAAAGTTTCAAACTTGGCCAATATCTTAAAATCAGACAAAGGGCCCAAACTATTTCGCCAAGCGAAATTATCTCCCCTACTCCCAACATTTACGTCCGCTTAACGCGTGTCGTAACTGTCACCTACTGACCACGATGTACGCGTGTCAGTTTCAAATCCCAGACAGCCTGACTCCATTTCAGGGCAGTTTTCACACTACAGCTGACCATGGCCCAAGTGAGCGCCGTGTCAGTTTGGGATTTTCCAGCCAAATGTCTGGATACTGACCGGTGCAGATGTAAAGTATCACACCTCACCGGGACTAATGCCGAGAAGAAGCTCGCGCGCTCGGTGAGAATGTAGACGATATGCTACGTCCTATGTTCAGCGAACCGACTTATCACGCCTTCTGACGCCCTGCAGCCCTGACATCTACGTAATATGTCCTAGCGCGATTCTCAGTTTTAGAGAAAGGAAAAAGGTAAAGTTTGCGAATTATATGAGAATAATATTCGCAAAACGAATGGATGAAAAATACACAGGAAAAAAAAAGTACAGAGATATTAAAAGAGAGAGTTTATGTGAAAGAATAGGAAGAAGATGTAGGAAATTAAATGAATATAAACCCTACGTGACACTGCCTCTTCTGCCTGTCTTGCAAGATCGTCTAGGAAATTCCTTTTGTTGGCTCGGGTTTGGCGTTTAACTTCCTTGTCCAGCTGACTGTACTGTTCGCTGTATAGTTGCTTTAACCTGGGGGACTTCGCTTCTGTTTTCTTTCTTTTCATTTCCTTTCTCATCAGTGTTATGGTGTTTAATGTTTCTGATGTTATCCAGTCCTGCTTCTTCCTTTCCTGGAATCCCAAGCATGATTTGCTGCTTTCCTTATATATTGTTGAAATGGTGTTGAATTTCTGGTCTATATCATCAGTCAATGTCTTTTCCTGACTTTTGGCAAATTGATATCGTTTCTTTATGTCAGCCGCAAAAGCTTTTCTGGTAAGGGGGTCCTTCAATTTGCTGATGTCAAACCTTTTCTGTGTAGTTACAGTTGTTCCAGCCCTTCTTAGTTTCACTTTCAGTTTTGCTACTACTAAATGGTGATCACTTCCCACATCTGCACCTCTTCTTACCTTCACATCTTGTAATGCATGTCTCCATCTACCGTTAATCATGATGTGGTCTATCTGGTTTCTATCCCGACCATTTGGTGTTAATTTGTGAATTTCTTTATGTGGGTAAAATGTTTCCCCAATGACCAGGTTGTTAATACTACAGAAACTTATTAATTTATCCCCATTTTCGTTTGCTGTTCCGCTGCCGCATTTCCCCATTACTCTTTCATTATATGTATTGTGTGTACCAACGTTCGCATTGAGGTCTCCCATTACTATAATAAGATCATATCTAGGTGTGTCTTCCATTTCTTTCTGCAGTTGTTGATAGAATTCATCCTTGACCTCTTCATCGCTGTCATTCGTTGGTGCGTAGCATTGTATTATTATATTATTGGTGAATCTACCTCTCAATCTTAATCTTATCAGTCTGTTGTTGATGGGTTTCCATTCCAGTAATGTCCTTTCTATTCCTTTCTGTAGAATAATGGCTACACCTTCATTGTGCTGTCCACCCTCTCTTCCAGAGTAAAGTACTGTTTCTCCTGTTGCTGTTTTAACTTTTCCTGCCCCTGTCCATCTGCTCTCGCTTATCCCTAGAATGTGTAACCTATAGTTTCTCATTTCTGCCGTGACCTGTTTTAGTTTACCCGTCTCATTTATTGTCCTGACATTCCAAAATCCTATTTTTCTATCATGTTTTGTGGTCAGGACGTCCGTTCTCATGTCAATGGCTTCCTTTCGGCTTTCACCACTGACAGTCATACGAGCCTCAGACTCCGGATGTCCGTCCCGCAGCAAAGTTTGTTTATTCGTTGTTGTTTCCGTAACTTCAATTTTTTTTTACATAGACAGGGGTGTCAGCCCTATGCTAAAACCCCCAACCTGGAGGACCAGGGTGTCTGCTTTGGTCTGACCCCTGCCCGCGCAAACCTGTCCAGCTTGGTAGAACCTTCCAGGAGTAAAACTCCCGCTGGCATAGCTCTGGGGGTAATCGGGGTACGCAAGCCGCCATACCTCGACAAGGTATTGACACCGGTGATGGCAGTCTGTATCTACAACCTACCAGATATTCCCAGGAACAACACATGGTACATACATAATATAACCAGTATTTCCAGTTCTGTATCTACAACCTACCAGATATTCCCAGGAATAACACATGGTACTTATAGAATATAACCAGTATTTACGGAGCCGCGCTGGTGTAATGGCTTCGGCGTTGTACTGGCGACCAGGTGTTCATGGTTCAAACCCGGGCGTCGGCGTTTGAAGAAATGTTTACGGCCGGAAATTTGACTGAATAGCCTGAACGGCTCCTGTGATAAACCCTCTGTGGATGGGAAGGAGCGAAGCTCCTGACCGGGTTGGAAGGAAAGTCCTCAGGTTCCCCAGCCTCGCAATGACATGTCATTGGGCCGAAGGGCTGAAAAGCCCAAAGGCCGCTGGTTAAAAAAAAAAAAAAAAAAAAAAAAAACAGTATTTACAGTTCTGTATCTACAACCTGTCACTGAATACTGCTCACAAGTTAAGCAAACCCTGGATCACACAACAAACTCGCTGAAAATGTCACACTAACCTTAACGCCAAGGTTATAGCGGATTTTATGATTTTTTTTCCCACATACAACACTGCTACTTACAGGACATACATATAGCTCCCAGGCTTGATAAAGTAGCTCTAAACAAAGCAGCATTTGCGTACTTCCACGTTGTTGATGCAGATACGCGTGTTTCAAATGTAAGCAGTGGGATGTGCCTGCACAATGACTCATACAGACCTGACGTGACCACGTCTCAATCGTGCTCACAACGATCAATAGTTTGGATCGAATCATCCGATAATCAAGGCGAGCCTGAGTGCTGTAAAACCATTTATAATCGTTTTTGTTTAATTTATGCAAGCGAAAATGGCCTTCAAAAGAGAAAGACAAAACGTAGTACACTTATTAGTGTATTCGTAAATTCACAGAATATAAGTATTCTGAAAAGAGGAATTTGAAAATGGTGTATATACTCCTTCTAACACAATGGTGCAAATACATTTAAAACTTTCAGATTTATTGTCAGAACAAGTAGGCAATCTTCAGACTTCACACATGCCACTACAGGTTGGCATACCATCTATTCAACAAGCTAACGATAGGAACTGCTAATGAATGCAGGGCCTGCCTTAGACCGATTTAAACTGCGTGACCCAATCAAGCCCTGCGAACATTTGCTGTACAGGTGCCCAACGTATGAGAAAGAGAGAAAGCACATATCGCGTCATCAGTACAATTGCTAGACAAACTCTATGGAGATACCAAAAACCTCAGGCTGACCACTGCTTTCTTCACAACACATTCAAGTAGACACTGCAACTGTACCAAGAAGACGAAGAAATATATAATTATATATGTTAATTTATTTAGTTATTTATTTATTTTTGTGAGTTTAAAGAAAACTAAACCAAAAAATCCAGCACGGAATTTATCTTCTCTAACAGAAGGATTGAAATGGTACCACAAGGTCAGATCATCAATGTCGAACAGTTGACAAGATAGAGACAAGTCTGCTTCTTCTTTGTTGCTTGGCCACTGACTGTCAAAGCAATCAGAGACCATCACGCCCAGTAGCGTCTTGCATGGCAGCAACAAACTGTCTCCACTATGCTCGGGTCGACAGCCATTCCTCGTGTGGTGCCCCAGCCCTGGTTCATACTTAGCATCTCCGCCTCCACTGTTCTCCTCCAAGTGGCTTTTGGCCGTCCATGCTTTCGCTTTCCTTCTGGAAACCAGACAAGTGCCAGGAAAACAAGAGATGACAAGAACCAGACAAGTGCCATTAGAATAAGAGATGACAAGAACCAGACAAGTGCCAGTAGAACTGATGACAAGAACCAGACAAGTGCCAGTAGAACTGAAGACAAGAACAAGACAAGTGCCAGTGGAACAAGAGATGATAAGAACCAGACAAGTGCCAGTGGAACAAGAGATGACAAGAACCAGACAAGTGAAAGTAGAACAAGAGATGACAAGAACCAGACAAATGCCAGTAGAACTGATGACAAAAACCAGACAAGTGCCAGTGAAAGAAGAGATGACAAGAACCAGACAAGTGCAAGTAGAACCGATGACAAGAACCAGACAAGTGCCAGTAGAACTGATGACAAGAACCAGACAAGTGCCAGTAGAACTGATGACAAAAACCAGACAAGTGCCAGTGGAACAAGAGATGACAAGAATCAGGCAAGTGCCAGTGGAAAAAGAGATGACAAGAACCAGACATGTGCCAGTAGAACAAGAGATGACAAGAACCAGACAAGTGCCAGTAGAACAAGAGATGACAAGAACCAGACAAGTGCCAGTAGAACCGATGACAAGAACCAGAACAGTGCCAGTGGAACAAGAGATGACAAGAACCAGACAAGTGCCAGTGGAACAAGAGATGACAAGAACTAGACAAGTGCCAGTAGAACTGATGACAAGAACCAGTCAAGTGCCAGTAGAACAAGAGATGACAAGAACCAGACAAGTGCCAGTGGAACAAGAGATGACAAAAACTAGACAAGTGCCAGTAGAACTGATGACAAGAACCAGTCAAGTGCCAATAGAACAAGAGATGATAAGAACCAGACAAGTGCCAGTAGAACTGATGACAAGAACCAGACACGTGCCAGTAAAACAAGAGATGACAAGAACCATACAAGTAGCAATAGAACTGATGACAAGAACCAGACAAGTACCAGTGGAACAAGAGATGACAAGAATCAGACAAGTGCCAGTACAACAAGAGATGACAAGAACCAGACAAGTGCCAGTAGAACAAGAGATGACAAGAACCAGACAAGTGCCAGTAGAACAAGAGATGACAAGAACCAGACAAGTGCCAGTAGAACAAGAGATGACAAGAACCAGACAAGTGCCAGTAGAACAAGAGATGACAAGAACCAGACAAGTGCCAGTAGAACAAGAGATGACAATAACCAGACAAGCGCCGGTGGAACAAGAGATGACAAGAACCAGACACGTGCTAGTGGAACAAGAGATGACAAGAACCAGACAAGCGCCAGTGGAACAAAAGATGACAAGAACCAGACAAGCGCCAGTGGAGCAAGAGATGACAAGAACCAGACAAGCGCCAGTGGAACAAGAGATGACAAAAACTAGACAAGTGCCAGTAGAACAAGAAATGACAAGAACCAGACAAGCGCCAGTGGAACAAGAGATGACAAGAACCAGAAAAGTGCCATTGGAACAAGAGATGACAAGAACCAGACAAGTGCCAGTGGAACAAGAGATGACAAGAACCAGACAAGTGCCAGTGGAACAAGAGATGACAAGAACCAGACAAGTGCCAGTGGAAAAAGAGATGACAAGAACCAGACAAGCGCCAGTGGAACAAGAGATGACAAGAACCAGACAAGTGCCAGTAGAACAAGAGATGACAA
>JAMPIV010018488.1:0-103569 GCA_024509875.1 Oreohelix idahoensis
ACAGATAATGGTTCGCAATTCCGCGGAAAACTCACCGAGGAAGTGTTTAGGATATTTCAGGCCCGACATATCCACACCTCTCCCTACCACCCCCAGGCAAATGGCCAGGTGGAGCGGTTTAACGGGACTCTTATTTCCATCCTTCGGAAACTTGCGCAGGAAAAACCAGAGAGCTGGGATCAATACTTACCCGCAGCACTATTTGCTTACCGCGAAGTACCCCACAATTCTACTGGGATGCCACCTGCCATATTGCTGTTTGGTAGACCTATAAAAGGACCTTTAGAGGCACTGCTACGTACTTGGACAGATGATAAAGCTGATGAGACGGTCACCTCTGCATCCCAATACGTGAATGAGTTGACCCAACGCCTTAAAACAGGATGGGAACTGGCAAAGGAAAATGTACGCCGTGCCCGTCGTAAACATGCGCGTTACTACAACCGCACTGCGAAGGATAGGGAGCTAGAAGTAGGAGAACAGGTCTTATTACTCCTGCCCAGTAGCAATAATAAATTGCAAATCGGGTGGAGAGGTCCATATAAAATTGTTGAGAAAATGTCGCGCACCAATTACAAGATTGCCATAAAGGGGAAGCAGAAAATTTACCACATAAACCTGCTGAAGCGATATTATGAAAGACCAGGTGCAGAACCAGCCCATTTCCTGACACTGGCTATTGCGACGGAAACTGAGGCAGAACCCCTGACCTCATGTGAATACCCTCTTCGCCAGGGCGAAACTCATCAAGATGTTCAGATTAGTTCAACTTTAACGGAGGATCAGCAGGCACAGGTGCAACAGTTGTTGAGAAAACACACTAGTACACTCACGGATAAACCTGGCATGACCAACCTGATAGAATTTGATATGAAGCTAACAGACCTCGCCCCGGTACGAGTTAAGAACTATCCTGTTCCTTATGCTAAGGCAAAGGCATTGAGTGAGGAAATCAAGTACCTGCTTAAGGAAAATATTATCTCAAAATCAGAGTCGCCGTATAGTGCGAGTGTGGTGTTGCTTAGAAAATCCACAGGAGAACATCGCCTCTGCATAGACTACCGAAGGCTCAACGCTGTAACGGAATTTCAAGCGGAGCCCTTACCGAATCAGAATCAGCTTTTCACCAAGCTGAGTAGAGCACGATACTTTTCGAAGATAGACCTTAGCAAAGGGTACTACCAGATCCCGGTAAAAGAGGAAATTCGACATATGTTAGCATTTAGTACTTCTGAGGGCCATTACGAGTTTAATGTATTGCCATTTGGGCTAAGCAACGCCCCAAGCGTCTTTACTCGTATGATGAGGAAGCTACTGGAACCCCTGAACCACCCTGGAATAAGTAATTTCATGGACGACATACTTATTGCAACGAACACCTTTGAGGAGCACCTGGACGCAGTTTCCCTACTCTTCGAAAGACTTAAAGAAACAGGACTCACCGCTCGCCCTACAAAATGTCAAATTGCCTGCGAGCAACTAGAATTCCTGGGACACACTATCTCGCATGGATGCATGTTCCCAGATGCACGTAATATTGAGAAGTTACAGCGGGCCCCACGACCCCAGACTAAAAAGGATGTCAGGTCATTTGTGTCTCTATGTGGCTTCTACCAGAGATATATTAAAGATTTTAATACCCTGAGTGCGCCACTGACCGCGTTAACCAAGAATGGGAACCCGGACAAAGTAACCTGGACAGCGGAGTGTGAAAATGCCTACACGCTGCTGAAGGAGAAACTCACAGCTAGGCCAATTCTGCGACTGCCTGACTTAACTCTGAACTTTACGCTGCGAACAGATGCTAGCAATATAGGGATAGGAGCCACTCTCCTGCAGCCTAGTGATAGACCTTCTGCAACTCTGTTCCCCATTGCATATGCTAGTCGGAAATTGAACCCTGCTGAACAGAACTACTCTACCATCGAACGAGAATGTCTGTCGCTAATATGGGCTGTGCAGAAGTTTCAACCATATTTATACGGGAAAAAGTTCACGGTGCAGTGTGATCACCAACCGTTGATATTTCTTGCAGCGTCGAAGAACCTTAATGCCCGGCTTATGAGATGGTCACTCCTGTTGCAGCCATATTCATTTCACATAGAATACATACCTGGGAAGAACAACGTAGGGGCAGATTTTTTTAGCAGACATCCGGACGCAACCGAGGAGATATGAGAAAACTGAAAAAGAAGAGGAAGACAGGACCAGAGGAGTTGGACGGAACGTCAAACTTGAGGAGGGGCTTGTGTGACGACTTGGCCAATCTTCTCTTCATTTTTTTTATTATTTACGTGACATCATTTTTTCCCATCCTCAATGCATGATCGCAAAGTCCCGGGAATTGTCACTTGCGGAAAATCTCCTAGCGTTCGGTATTTTCTCCTCGCTATTTTTAGATACGACGTCATTGTTGACCAATGACCTCGGTAGCGAGAAACCCGCTTTAATTTAGGACTGCTTAAACTTGGGAGTACCAGTTTAGGCCACTTAGGAAAACATCACGTGACTTTTAACATTATTGATTGGAGCGTCTAAACGAGGCTAAGGTCACATGATGCACGCTACGGATCACGTGTCCAAGCGGAAATGACCCGCTAAAAGTGCGCCAAACACGGCCATTTTTCACTTACGCCCAGGTAACCAAGAAAGCTAGACCTAAGCCAGATCGGCGAATTCTCGCATTAAAAGCACTGAAGCCACGTGTCTAAATTGCGGGTTAGCGTCCATCTTTGAGTAGTCTATGGTGGAGCCTTGCACGACAGTCCAATCTCAGAGCAGAATACGGAGTCGAGCACAGAGAAGGCAAATCCGAACCATTCAAGACCTACCTGGGGCAACGTCAGGAGACCGGAGAACTAACCACGCTTCACTATCAGCCAGGGGCTGAACAGATAAGTTCCTCGAAAAAGGGAACTCACCTATATCAATGCCATACTTTAGTCATCCATGATGAAACACACTTGATGTGAGACACATAGTACATACAGCAGACACTAATTCCATCGACAATACTATCATTCACCATCTATTCATTTTATTGCAATAAACCAATTGGGTGTATATACTGTACCCCATGCTTTGTTCCTTCGATTAGATGTTACATATTGTCTGATGTTTATCTTCCTTTATAAGGGAGGGGGGGGGGCTCGTAAAACATAATATAATTTAAAGAATAATAATAATAGATAACTGAGAAGGGGACGACGGTAGCGAGAGACCAAATATCTCCTTACAATCTTTTCCAGACCTGTCGAGTTAGGAGAATTTACCCTCTTCGTCACCCTTCGGAAGTGGGAAAACCCAGCAGGGATTCCTTGAGCCAAATCTTCCACATCAGATCTATTATTTCCTCTAAATAATTCTCAGTATTCTTGTAAACGCTACGTGACAAGCATGGGCAACAGCTTCTAAGACAAACTTTGATAAAATTAGCAGACTCCAAAATCAAACAATGAGAATTATAACGGGAGGCATGAAGTCAACACCTATAAAAGAACTCGAAAAGATTACATGTCTCCAGCCAATGACAGATAGAAAAGACTGCAGGGCTCAACAACAGGCCGAAAAATTCAAAAGACTAACAGACCACCCAATGTGCAAAGGAATAAATGCTCTTAGAAGGCAAAGACTCAAACGAAGTAATTTTGTAGAATTAACCAAACCACAAATGAGAGCAGTATCCATAGATGAAATATCCACTGTTAAACCCATCTACACTGCACACAAGCTTCCAGTTTGGAAACAAAATCGTTTCCCTAAAATGATAGAAAACATTCCTGGAATTGAAAGTAAAAAGAGCCAAACTGCAACAGATAGAAAATCCATAGCAACAAAATACATAGAGAAACATTATCCATGCAACACCTGGACCCATGCATACACAGATGGATCAGCAACAAATGCAACAGAAAATGGAGGTGGGGGTGTCTTTCTGACCTTAAGCACTGGTGCAGAAAAAAAGGCTGTCAGTGGCGACAGGACGATTCTCCAGCAACTTCAGAGCAGAGGCAGAGGCCTTGAAAACTGCAGCAGAGGTTATATTGACAGAAGAAACGACAGAGAGACAAGTTGCTTTCTTTACTGATGCACAGTCAGTAATTGCAACGTTGAAAAGACAAAATAATACAGACCTGGATGATCTCAGAGTAGTGCTCCACAAACTTTGTCAACGATTCAAAAGTGTTGTGATCCAGTGGATCCCATCTCATTGTAACATCGCCGGCAATGAAGAGGCTGACAGAATGGCAAAAGAAGGTTCACATCTACCTCAGCCTGATGCAAGCATAACTTTTGAGGAGGCAAAGAGTTTTATCAGAATCAGTTACAGAAACAAATGGAATGTAGAACATCCAGGGCACACACAGAATGATGCTTACTACCAGCTCCACAGAAGAGAACAAGTGGTAATCTTCAGACTCCGCACTGGCTACAACAGATTGAGATACCATCTATTCAACAAGCTAAATATAGGAACTACCGATCAGTGTAACTGTGGCACTGATAAAATGACTGCTGAACATCTGCTTCAAAGTTGCCCCTTATATGTGGTACAGAGAAAGTGCATATGGCCGACGCCAGCTCCTTTCGTGGAAAAGCTTTACGGGGATTCAAATAGCCTCAAACTGACTACTGCTTTCTTTGAGAACATTCAAGTGGACGTCTGAGAGTGTACGAATAAGAAGAAGATGAAGATTAGTTGTGGAATTATTATAGCCAGCATATAAAAGGGAGGGAATATCCTTCTTTTTCAGGTTTATATTGCCTATTACTTAGTGGTGGCAGGAAACCTGGTGCAGGCAGCCCTTGTGTACATTGAGGCCTCAGTAAAGCTGCATGCTGCATCTGTTGTCAGAAGACAACTCTTGTGTTGACCTTGCATAGTCTATAGTCATCCACCTCCGACAGGCTGTCAGGTCAAGTCCCTTTAAATGGGCATATGATATCTCATTACACCGCTTGCGAAACACAGACTTAGACACAAGGTCCGTTGTCAGGGTGTCTTATAGCAACATGTTCTTGACTTATTTAAATTAGGACACGATGTGATTTAAAACCTTTAAAACATTCTGCGAAGTCGATAAGTAACTCCTTAAAGCCCAGCGCCAAATACATATATATCTTCTTCCTTACACTTCAACTTCATAAGGAGCATTGACCTTCAACAATCCTATGCTAAGTCCTGCTATCGCATGCCATCAACTTCATAAGGAGCACTGACCTTCAACAATCCTATGCTAAGTCCTGCTATCGCATGCCATCAACTCCAAGGAGCATTGACCAATCAACAAATGCTGCCCTGCTATCGCATGCCATCAACTCCATGGAGCATTGACCTTCAACAAACCTATGCTAACTCCTGCTATCACATGCCATCAACTCCAAGGAGCATTGACTATTCAACAAATGGTAAGTCCTGCTATCGCATGCCATCAACTCCATGGAGCATTGACCTTTAACAAACCTATGCTAACTCCTGCTATCGCATGCCATCAACTACAAGGAGCATTGACCAATCAACAAATGCTAAGTCCTGCTATCGCATGCCATCAACTCCATGGAGCATTGACCTTCAACAAACCTATGCTAACTCCTGCTATCGCATGCCATCAACTCAAAGGAGCATTGACCAATCAACAAATGCTAAGTCCTGCTATCGCATGCCATCCTCAAGGTATTTTCATGTCTTCCTCGTCTTTTCTGTCTCCAGGTGTTTTCTCCATGTGATTGTAGGTGTCATTTGCTTCTATAACCTTGCGGAATTTCACATCAAGCAAGGCCTTGTAATGCTATCAACAAGTTTTCTCAGTGTGAGTCCATGCGCCTTCTCCTAATCTTTTGTTTTACTGGCCCTTGTTTGATCCTGGTCATCGGCTTCCCGAGAACTGGCCATTGCAGACTCACATACCATCTGTT
Organism: Oreohelix idahoensis; assembly: GCA_024509875.1. NCBI lineage: Eukaryota > Metazoa > Mollusca > Gastropoda > Stylommatophora > Oreohelicidae > Oreohelix > Oreohelix idahoensis. Next base: position 5,917 of record JAMPIV010018488.1, read on the forward strand.
CAACAAACTTGGAAAATTGGACAGACAGATGTGTGTCCACGTGACAATGAGAAACAGACAGTAGAACATGTACTCCAACATTTTCGGCTCGATGAGAGGAGTAGGGTGGCAGTGTGGCAGTCTCCAGCCCAGTTGAGGTAGAAACTGTATGGTGATGACAGAAACCTGAGACGGACTACTGTAGTAAAGTACTCTGTGTGACACCCCGCTCAAATTTCTCCGATTCAAAAATCTAGTTAACGTAAATTTACACCCTATAACCCACTACTACTATATTTGAAATTTGTCAAGGGCAAGGTCAAACCTACCGCTAAAAATTGGACAAAATAATTTGAATTTTCTACTACCCCGTTAAAAAATCTATAAATAATTTCCGTGTTTGACCTTGGTCTGAAGGCCACGGCTAATCAACTGCTAGAAAATTAACTAACGTACTCTTAACATCTATTAATAACTACAGCATTTGAAATTTGTATCAAGGCCATCGTCAAATCAAACCGCAAACATTAAAATAAATATTTGAATTTTCTAACACCAAGCGTAAAAGTCCCACCCCCAAACACACACACATTACTTAAAAATTACACATATGAAAACGGGGACAAATAATTAAAAGAAACCTATATAGGAAGATAGAAGATAGTTGTCGGTTTAATAATCACTTTCAATATTAAAAATCGACCCATTAATAACAAAGATATTGTATAAATAAAATTGAGACAGACGAACAAACACACTTCTGAACTGCTCAATTTGATAGCCTTCTGAAAAGTTAAATTTTCTTAACGCGTTTCTGATTGGTTAATTGTAGTTTAGGATGGGGCGATAAAATTAACAATCTGTCGGCATAGTGCGCCATTTGAGAAAAAACTAAAACACAGACAGATTGAGAGCAGATGCAAAGCATTGATGCTGAATGCCTTTGCCGTCTGGACGATAGCGGTCTGAACTTGAACCATTAACCGCCAGTCAATCTTGTGATTGTGTGATTTATTCCTTACTTGCGGTAAGATAAATGAGTTCATTGATATTTCATTAGCATGTACAGGTCCCACAGATAGTGCGCCATAATTTTGTGTTGTTCGACATTGCCAGTTGGAAGAGATTACGGCACCCTAAATAGGAATATGCCTAAAGCAGATTTATTTGGAAAGTGAAATAAAATGTGTTAAATTGTGTTTGAATATTGCCATAAAATCTTACGACTGTAAGTCCAGAAGCTACTAGCAGTTTTCTGCAGTGCATTAGTGTTCAAATAACACATGAAAACCTACATAGGATGTTTGCACAAAATATTTAACAGGTCACAGGAAGAACATTGTATACCCTATCTGATTCTATGGAAGAAAATCAATGCTTAAGGGGTCAGTGGCGTTGCAGCCATATGGGAACAGTATGAAAACACTGGAAGAAAAATGGTCAAACAAAAATAGGGTTTGGTGCAATTGGTTGGCACGCGTAGCTGACCCTCCTTTTGAATGTATTATTGATAAAATTGTGGAATGATATAATAGATATGATATAAAGAGGGGAACATAACCTTCTTATTTCAGGGTTGAATTGCAAAATTGAAAAGTGTCATAACCCCTGGAAAATTCAGAATCTGTGGGCACAGAGAGAGCTTCTTATATAACTGCAAGCTTCCTGCCACATCAGCATCCAGGGGAACTCTGAAATACTTGTTGTTCTTGAAGATTCTCAAGCCACCACCACAGACAGGCTTTTAAGATAAGTCCATTAAAATTGGCACTTGAGGACTCATCCTTATCATTCCACTCAAATACAAGAAATTAAAGGGGGGCATGATGAAACACACAAACCCTCAAATCATTTACAGAATTCTTATCCAATGTTAACATACTCCAGTAGGGAGCACAAACCTATTGATATTTTAGACTTATCATTTTATGGACAGGATGTCCACCCTATTTATTTAAAACTTGTAAATAAAGACATTTTTTGAGTTGAAAATTCCTGTTCCAGAAAATTAAAGTTCAGGAACATTAAAAATTGTAATATAATTATATAAATTTACACACAGTCTTACTTAATTCAATTATATTGAGTTACAGTTGTGTTTGTTTTATTGACACATCACTACACCTACATTACCCTAGACACGTAGCCATATAACATACCCAGAAAATATTTCCCAGAGTGAGATCTCAGAGAGGTAGCGGATAGGTACCCTGAGAATACAACATCATCAACAATTAGACTCAGGGACTTACACAGCTTGACCTCACTCTGTTTACACTTAGTTGAGTAACACGAATAATCTCTCATATTACCACAACTACCAGAATTAAAAGAGAGATAGCTGGTTATTTGAGAACGAAAGAAGTTCCGCATTAGTGATCTCGTCGTATCATTGTTTTTTATTTTTTTAAACGTACGCCCGCTATTACTCGAGGCGAGAATCTCCGGTTAGTATATCTAACCTAAGACTGACTTTTACGTGAGTATCCCTTTTTTCCCTGTACACTGACAGGTGCCCACTCGCCATTCAGGCAGATACTCGCCGTGTTCGGAGGGTACCCATTAGAGCTGGGTCGGCTCAGGAACCGTCAGCCCCTGGTCGACGACACTGCTTCATATGTCGCCACCAGAGCTCGAATTAATCCAGTCCAAGTCCCGGTCGACGACACTCGTTCAAATGGCTTCGTCCGGGCTTGAACCTGGATCACCCGATCGCCAGCGCAGTGGGGTAACCATTACACCAGTGCGGCTCCTGTATAATTTCAATTCTACTATTCTACGCCAGCACCCATTTATTAATGTCTGTAACGTTTTTTATTGTTGTTGTTGTTTTTTCCCCCATATTTACAACTCATCAGTTTTGATAATACACATATTAATGCGATCTGGGTCATATATGCGTCATTTCATACGGAGATTATCCTTATATCTTTTGTTTGTCTGTCTCTGGCGAAGGCCTTGTGGCCGCAACGTAGGTTTTTCCTTGTCCTTTCTCTTAGTAAGACGTATTACTATTTGTGTTTTTTTTTTTTTTTTTTTTTTTTTCCCTTAGTCAATTGGACGTTGCAATGAGAAACTTACTTACTTACTTAGTCGTTCCCCTTCTACCGTGAGGTGTAGAGGTTTGGAAGAGAGAGCGCCAGACTATCCTATCGGCTGTCTTCCTCCTGGCCTGGTTCCATTTTAGTCCTCGGTCCTTCAAAGATTGTCTAATGTTGTCCTCCCAGCGGACTCTGGGTCGTCCTGCGGGTCTGGATCCTTGGCTCTTTGTTTCCCATGCTTGTCGTGGTAGCCGATCTTCTCCCATTCTGCAGACATGGCCAAACCATCTTAGTTGGGACTGTTCTACTTGGGTCTGCAGGGGGTGGGATTTTAGGCCTTGACGTATCGTCTGGTTGAGGACCATGTCTCTTCTTGTTACTTCAACCACCTTCCTCAGATACATAATTTCTGAGGAGTGGATCTGGCTTTTGTGGGTTGTAGTCATTGCCCATGACTCGCATCCATATGTCAAGACTGGGACATAGGTGGAGCGGTATACAGCCATCTTCGTTTTCTTACCAACCTCTCTCTTGCTGAGGAATCCTCGATTTATGGCCTGAAAAAGTCTCCCAGCTGCTGCTTTTCGAGTGGCCAACTCTTCTTTGATGCCTCCCTTTCAGTCAATAATAGCATCGAGGTATTTAAAGTGGTCTACCTGCTCCAGGACCTGTTCTCCAAGCTTAATCTGATGTCTTCTTTCTTCTCGTGACATCTCCATGGATTTTGTTTTAGAGCTGCTTATGACCATCCCTCTCTTCTCCAGCTCTTCCTTCCAGACTTGCAGGTTGAATTGGAGATGTGCCTCTGATTTAGCAATCAGGCAACATCATCAGCAAATGCCAGCTCCGAAATACAGACCTGTCTCATCTTCCAGTACCCCACTGAATACTTTTTTGTTCTCTCCTTACATGCCTTAATGACATCGTCCATGAGGAGTATGAAAAGGTAAGGTGACAGGATATCACCTTGTCTTACGCCAGTGATGGTCCTGAACTCTTCTGAATGAGAAACACAAAGAATAAATATTTAAAAAAAGGAGAGAGAAGAAGCAAACAGAAGCCCTTCTATATTACTAGGACCACCCAAAAAAAAAAAAATGCCAACATTTCTTGCACTCATAATTCTGCACAGAAACTGAAAGTTAACGTGAAGATGGCTCAAAGTTAGCATAGTTTTAAGAAGGTCAATCAGTCAGTGCTATTATACTTTATACCCTAAAGTAATCAATTTTAAAACCACGAGCAAAGAATAATATTTAGTTTTCAGTCGTAAAAGTTCTTTGGCCTGAAATGGGTTAAATACGCTTGGTACTCGAGTACTCGTTCTCGCGTAGAAGAAATAAAAGATAGACTCAGCCTTAGACCGATTCCACCTCGCTCACAGGGAGCCCAGCACTCGAGTTCCCATTTCCAGCAGTGAAATAAATTCAGGAACGAAGATTATTTAAAATTATATATCGGGTATGTATGCTATGTAACAGTGTGGCCTGCTACGTCGCTACAACTGTTAGACATATAGTAATATACTTATGAATGACTAGTTTATAATAAATAAACCACTAGTCAAGAATCAATGACATCATCAGTCATGACACACATGAACCCATGATGTCATCAAACCTTGTGTGGCCTCCATACAAGTCAGACCGGAAAACATTTAGATTAGAGAGAACCTTGAACAATGGTTGGTCATACTCACTTAGTAACAATAATTTTAGACTAGAGGTTTCCTAGTTAGTTAGGTTAAAGACTATTCCAACAGTCAGCTAGGCCCCAAGACCAATCATAAGAAGGTTTCCGGTCTTAGGGAGGAGCTACACTGAAATGCTATTTTCGTTATTAATTGCTGGATTTCAATGAAAATGCACAGACTTAACCTATATCAATACTAATTACGAAACAATGAAGAGTTTTATGGCACTGCACTACTGGTTGCCATAGAAACGGCGGCCATATTGGATTCTATGGTTCTATTTCAATTTGCTAAGGCTTTTTTATTTATTAAGCTATGAATATCAAATATGAACACAACGTTTATCATTATATTTTAAAACTTTTATATTGGTGGATTTTTGATAACTTTAATACAAAAAAAGTTGTAGGACTTTGAATAAAGTGTCTTAAAAAAGTAACAAATTTTGATAAATTTTACATTACTTTTTGCAATAAATCAAAAGTTTGATCAGATACTCAAAATCCAACAATACTAAAGTTTTAAAAGATTATGGGCAACATATGTGCCAATTTTTATGTCAATTAACACATAAGTGTGGAAGTTTTAAGGAAATTAGGATAAGAAAATTAGATTTTGAGAAAATCGCATTTTTCTCCGTAAATAGACTACAATTAAATAAGTCTGTAATATTGCCCCTGAAAAATTGCTTATTTGTCATTTAGAACATACTGGTAGCATAGCCAGCTTCCTCTGCAGCTTCCTATTCGGCTTTCTGTTGAAATTTGTGCCTAATTTCCTTCCTTGTCTTAGCGCAGTTTTCTGCCGTTTTAGAGCTGAGCAATATTGGATTCTTTGTTCTATTTCAATTTGCTAAGGCTTTTTTATTTATTAAGCTATGAATACAAAATATGAACACAAAGTTTATCATTACAAGTTAAAACTTTTCCAGTGATGGATTTTTGATAACTTTAATACAAAAAAAGTTGTAGGACTTTGAAAAAAGTGTCTAAAAATAGTAACAAATTTTACTAAATTTTACATTACTTTTGTCAATTAACCAAAAGTTTGATCAGATACTTAAAATCCATCACATACAAAGTTTTAAAAGATTATGGGCAATATATGTTCCTATTCTTATGTAAATTCTTACGTAAGTGTGGAAGTTATAAGAAAATTAGTATGAGAATAATGATTTCTTTAAAATCACATTTTTTCGATATAATTAGAATATAATTAAATAAGTATGTAATACTGCAGCAAAATAAAATAACTTACTAGTCATGCAGAACATACCGGCAGCATATCCAGCTTCCTCTGCAGTTTCTTGTCTGGCTTTCTGTTGAGATTTATGCTAAATGTCTTTCATTTTCTTAGTGTAGTTTTCTGCCATTTCAGAGCTGAGCACCAGACGTTTGACGCTTTCTTGCTCCTGCCAGTTGACAAGCCTCTTTTCCACTGTTCAACCCCAGGACTTTCTTGAAAAATATAGCAGCCTCAGGTCCTTGATTAAATTCAGCAATATTATGTTCATATGGTTTAATTGCTATGATCTGATTGAATGTTTTGCTATCACAATCACTTTACACGGTGTAGCGAAATTTCTGTCGCGTCTGAGAACAGCTTCACAAATCACTACCTGCCTCAGCTTCCATGACACTTGAACTTCCTACAAAGAGGCAAATGTTTACATTAGTAAAATTTCAAATAAAGATGTAAACAAGCAGTAATAAACTGTGTCTTAAAGTACAATGGAAGCAAAACAATACATGTAAGTAATGAAATATGTTTCTAAACTTGATATTTATGGAGATCAAAATAAATTACATGAATGTCTATGCTTAGGCAAGGGGAAACATAAAGTAAGTTTCAAAAGTAAATACCTTCAAAATGTATATGACAGCCTTGCTTCACTTTCCACTTGATGAAGTTTCCAATCTTTCTTCTGGTACCAAGAACCAGCTGTTGCACATGTCTGGCAGGCATTTTTTAAATAACACATAAGCATCTGTGACAAGACATGTCAATAAAAATACACAAGAAACAAAAATTAAATTGAGGAAACAAATATGCACTATGCTTACAAGAATCATGATAATGTACTGAATTATGAGAAGTCACCCGTTATTCTGTAAACTCAGGAAAATGTGATGATTTTTAATTGACTGTCTACTACTCGTAACTTCATGTAACTCCCTGGCGGTTGAAATGAAGCACAGTGGGCCGCCTTCTTTGATGTCATTCCAGTAAGTAGCCAACGTCGTAAGGTTTAGGGTTAGGTTAAGATTCTTAAACCTGGTTGAAATGAGTCACTGTGGGCTGTCTTCTTAGATGTCATCCCAGTAAGTCGCCAACGTCGTTAGGGTTAGGATACATTTACGTAACCATTAGCCCTTTTTACTGCGTCTCTGAATTCTAATCTAAGGAACTATCGTACAGACGGTCCTGTCTGCTTCATTTCAACCACTAAGCCTAACCCTTACTCCTGTTTACTGCGTCTCTAAATTCTTGTCAAAGGCCACATCGAACAAACGGTCCGCTGTGCTTTATTTCAACCCTCCTTGCCTGAGTACTAATGTCCCAGTTTTTACCATTACATCGTCACAATAAGTACGTTTTACCTCCAGTGTAGGCTAAGTCTTGCTTCCATCTCTAACTCTGGCCTTTTCCAGTTGGAGATAACGAGAGCATCTCGTTTTTATAGGCATTGTCACAACTATTACTAAACAAAACTGAAATTTTGAACCTTAATGTAAACACGCGGCGATATTGTCGTTGCGGGTCACGAGAACGCTCACAGCCAATTAAAAATTTAGAATCGAGGGGAAACCCTTATTGTTGACTTGGAAATTATAAATTTCCAATCTGGCATTTGGAATCCCGAAATAAGTGACCTGCTTACAGTAAAGTGTAGATTTGGACGAATCCAACGATGTATAATATGTAGGGGTGTAAGCTTGGTTGCTATGTAAAAAACTCGGTCTAAATAGAGACATTTTCTCGAGTTTGAGAAAATCTCTCCATACCACACCTTTTTCAAAGTCAAAATACATATTGTTAGAATGCATTTTGACATTTAATTCTGTCAAAAGGATCCTGTTTCGCCACCTACCTCTCCTCCAAGCTGACCCAGTGGCGCGGGAAGCATTTAGTGAGCCACCCTTGCTGGCATATAGACGGGACAAAAATTTGAGGGACCTCCTAGTCCACAGCCGTCTGATAACCGTCAACGATGGGCACTTTGGAACCAAGCCATGTAACCCGTACACGATGTAAGACATGTCAGTATGTAATCGAAACACGTTCAGTCTCGTTCCCTAACGCCAAGTTCACCATCACCCATGGCTTCACATGTGAGTCACGCAACGTCATTTATGCTATTATATGCAAACGTTGCACCATTACGTACATCGGCCAAACGGGCACACGACTGGGCGACCGATTCTGCAGACACCTCTATGACATCTCTCAGTTTAATTCCACACCTGTGGCCATCCACTTCAATGGCCCTGACCACCACGGTGCCACTGACATCCAGGTGACAGCCATCAGATACTGTTCCTCGGACGCCAACAGTCGGTTTCGCCAGGAACAACGCCTCATCCATCTTATGGGTTGCCTCAAACCACACGGTTTGAATACCCAACATTCATTTGTCTGAGACGCCTTTCTCTATCGAGTCCCTGTTGTATGACTTTCTACTTTGAGATGCGATCACCCTTTTTTTTTTTTTTTTTTTTTTTTTTTAAATCACCATTTTTTTAATTTAATAATTTTATTTATTTATTTATTTTTTTTATTTTTTTTTATTTATTTATTTTTTTTAATTATTTTTTTCCTTTATTATTTTTTATTTTATTTATTTCTTTATTTAGTTTTTATTTTTATCTATTTATTTATTTGTTTTAAATTTATTTATTATTTATTTATTTATATTTTATTTATTTATTTATTTATTTTATTTTTTATTTTTTTTTATTTTATTTTATTTATTATTTATTGATTACTTTTTTCTCACTCTTTTCCAGTCCTTGTTTTCATTATTTCTTATTTTTATATACTATCAACTTCCTCTTTCCAGTTTAGTGGCAGCCATCTTGCTTTGCTTCACATGTGACTGGACTTATATTAAGGGAGTTTCTTTTCTCTTATTTTTATAGTTTCATGTTCTCTACTTAATTCTCATTTTCTTTCCTTCCTGTCTCTTGTTTGTCTGTCCCTGACGAAGGCATTGTGGCCGTAACGTAGGTTTTTCTTGTCCTTCTCCTTGTAAGACGTATTACTATTTGTGTGTGTGTGTGTTTGTTTTTTTGTGGTTTTTTCAACTGTTATATTTAGATTCAGGAGATGCTAAAGAATCAGAAAATGGACTAATCCCAAAATCCATCATTTTTTTATTTTGACGTAAATTTAATGCCCGCTCCTGGCCTTAACTCCAATTAGAAATACTTTCATCCGGCAAGCCCTAATACCGGACTAGTATAAAGACTGATGCATCATAGTAACCAGTCAGAGCTTGAGACAGTTATCTCACAGCTAGAGTCAAACCAACATAAGGCGTTCTCTCTTGAGGTGTGGAGCAACCGGGCGCATCCCCTATTGAGAACAAAAAGCCTTTGACTCATACGGTTAGGACAAGTATATAACCGTCTAGACATCCACTACCAACCAGGGCTATTAGTGAACTAGCACTAACCCATGCTGCAATTTTATTGTGGTTTACTCCACAACACGTAAGTCCGAACTAGTTTATTTGAAGTCTCGAATCGAATTTTAATTTAGCTACGTTTCCACAGTGTTCAGACATGCCATAAAACGACTCTCAAACGCAGTAAGCCATTTGCCATCGAGGCTAAAGGTGGCAGTTTTTCCTTTCCTTTTTTTTTTTTTTTTTTTCCTCGCATGAGGTTGCATATTTTTTCCTCGCATGAGGTTGCATTTGTCCCACCCATACCCAGCCCTGGTCAAGACCACATGTCCCAACACAAGAAGATCCAATGACACCATGTGTCATTGTAGTAATCCTCTGTGTTCTCACACTAGGTACCTCATGACATGAATGTCTTTTTTTTTTTTTTTTTTCCCTCGCATGAGGTTGCATTTGCCCCACCCATACCCAGCCCTGGTCAAGACCACATGTCCCAACACAAGAAGATCCAATGACAACATGTGTCATTGTAGTGATCCTCTGTGTTCTCACACTAGGTACCTCATGACATGAATGTCACTACTGTTTCCCGTGTGTAGACAGACACATGATCCCAGCCAAAAGCCAGGGTACTAGGCATTGGGTTGTACAGCGTAAAATAGTTTTTCCTTTCCTCCCCACCAGAAATGAGCTTGGAGATGACAGAAACTAAATGTATAAAGAATATTTCGTATAACTACTTGAACTTATCAAATATACTACACTGTTGGAATTTTCCTTGACTGTTAAAAGTTTGCTGTTTATAATCAACCCTTTAAGCACGGTTTAAAACCACAAGGCACTTACAAGTACTCCCAATTTCTTGTGTTATTCCTTACTACTGGAAGCAACATCTCTGGTGTATAACCAGTATTCTACGAAGAATTGCAGTAAAGAAAGTCTTATGATTATGTCCCTTAGCATAAGGGATCTACAGATTTTCCTCCCTTTTCCAAACCCACTGTTACAGCTATACATCATCATTACTTTTCAGCTCACCAAAGAGCAAAGGCCTACAACAAACGTATGCCAAGTCTTTCTGTCCCATGCCATCAGATCAAGGTCTTTTCATATATTTGTCATCCCCTTCATGTGTGTCTCCAGTTGTCTTCTACATGTGTTCTTTATTCTCCCTGTACATCACCCACCCTTGGTATTTCAGATCAAGGACTGCCTGGTAATGTTGTTACATTGTATTACAAATTAAACATCTATATTTAGTAACTATATATTGGCATAAAACTTTAATCTTAAGTCCTGGAAAGAGAAAGTGACAAATGTCGAGTGTGTTGTCACGTACTGGCCTTCAAAGCATGTATACACTGCTTAGACATTTATAACATATAAGGAAGGGAAACCCGAGGCCTGTAAACAGTAAATAAATATTAGACAAACATAAAGGTATGTTTTCAGGCACTCGTAAGAAATAAAGAAGTAGAACACTAGACAACAGAAAAACAACAGACGTGAGTGGCTTACCCATGATTCGAACCCCGGACCTTCCGTACGACAACACCGCCTAGCTATACAAATTTACACTGCTTAGACAGTGCAGACTACGCTGGCTTGGCCATGTCCACCGCATGGAAGATGGTCGCATCCCGAAAGATATTGTTGCTGTCATTTTCGACAGAAATGTAACTGTCTTTTTTTCTTTGTTGATGTGATCACTGGCCCAAGACAGTATACATGTTGTTAGATGTGTAGTGCGAGCGTATGATGAATTGAGTGTGGGTGCGAATGAAGGCGCGAATGTGTTTAGGCTCGTATAGATGTAGATCCTGCAACCCATACTCTCACATGCAGTAATCAAGGATGCTTTGACACTGCAGGCATGTTTCAAGACATTTATTGACGGGAACACACATAGTATCAACAGGAACAGTCAGTGTAACAAGGTCATGCTGACCTGACATCGATAGGTATACATTTGGCATTCAAAAAGGTAAACATCAGAATAGACGTGCATGGTCAATAGCAAAGTTCTTCAATAATGACAGTTCGTAGCGTCGCCCTTGGCGTCTCTGACTAAACGCGTCAGATGCCTTAGTTACTTTGACACACAGGTGCAACTTGGCACTCCCCGCCAATTGCACATATCAGGCTGTAGTATAACAGCCGAAAGCACAGGCCTCGTTCTGACGTCGGCCGTGTACTTCTGTTAAATAGGTTATCATCAACCCTGCAGTAATACTTATTGTAGATAGAAGTTCCGCCAATCTGCGGCTCCCACAATATATCTTCGTCACTGGATTTCTGGACAATATAAGACTAACAGTCTTGGATGGCTACCTCGAGCACAAATATATAAGTTCTGAAATGGCGGATCCGTGAACTGCTGTTCACCCTAGGTAATCCTTTACATGTTCTGCCACCGAAAAGCGTAATAATGCATAAAGGTCGGTATTACCTGGAAAATGAATCCTCAGAACTAAACAAGGAATTCTGTCGTCATCCCGACGCACAGAGATTCACTGGGGAAAACTGCCATAGCAGTTACTTCGAAGATTCTCCCCGAAAAACAATGGACTCTTGGTCCCTTCAGAAAAACAGGACCTCCCGGCTTCCCGGAAGTATATCTCACTCCCGCTTAAAAAACCTTCCCATAGGCCTACGCCGAACTGTCAACCTCTGACCCTAAAGGTCAAACACAATGAATGAATAAACAAGGGAAGACAACCCCTAATCAACCTGACATCGCAGGTAAAGACACAATTATTCTTATGATACAAACATAAGCAAATAACTTGACAGATGACTCCGTCGAAAATGACAGCAACATTACTACCACCCCCCTGTAAAAAAAAAAAATGCAATTTTTTTTTTTTTTAATATGTTCATGAGCAAGATAGCACCAGTATCACTTCTGTGCTCATGCAAACAATGAACCTAATATCAGGTACAATAGAAGAGGGTACAAATCATCTCCCAACATAGGAGAAAATATTTCCTTTAAGCCAAACAAACTAAGGGATACCATTCAAGAAACCTAAGTTGCTGGCAATACCAATCCTATATCAAACATTACTAAATAATATAACCATAGCAATATACAAATGTCAATGCTATTTTAGCAACATATCACTGATGGATGGACAAAATGAAATTTGTTAAATTATCTAAACATCATCCAAATACATTTGTATTACAACATATTATGATATTAAGGACAGACCTAAGTCTGAAAATATATCAGGAAAAACTAGGACACAAGATTTAACTGGAATCATGTGGGCATCTAGACAATATGTCCGCCATCACATTATCCGAACCACGGATAGCTCGCACCGTGAAATGGAAAGGCTGAAGAGCAATAGCATAACGAGTAGATCTCGAGCTCTTCAAATCCTTACTTTGCATAGCCGTAAGAGCTTTTTGGTCGGTTTCCATAAAGAAATGCGCGCCCAGAAGGAACCTTTGTAGCTTAAGAATGGACCAAACCATAGCCAACAATTCACGGTCCAAAACCGAGTAATTCCTTTCTGCCGCATTCAGCTTCCTAGAAATATACATTACAGGATGCAGAGTTCCTGAATATTCCTGCATTAGTGCCGCTCCAATGCCAGTGGAAGAGGCATCACTACGAAGGACAAAAGTCTTATCAATCGTCGGTAGTCTTAAGATAGGATGAGATGAGAACAAATTCTTAACCTGATCCAATGAAGATTGGCATTCTTGGGACCAACGCACCATATTAGGAGAACCTTTTTTCAATAACGTTGAAAGTGGTGCCATAATGGAGGACAGATTCTCAATGAATCTTCCATAGAATTGTATCAATCCCAAGAGACTACGCACTTGCTTTTTTGTCTTCGGAACCGAGATATTTAATATCTTTGAAATGTTTTGGTCCTCTGTCTTCAACAGACCATGACCAACTCGATGACCTAGGAAGGAAATTTCACTAAACCCAACAAAAGCTTTAGAGGGTTTAGCAGTCAAACTATGCTCACGTAGAGTAGATAGCAATTCCTTCAGACCCACATAGTGTTCTTCCCAAGTATCGCTGAAAAGACAGATGTCGTCTAAATATGCAATGACATCTGCACGATCTGATAGAATTCGTCGCATCATGCGTACGAAAGTCGCTGGGGCGTTCATAAGCCCGAAAGGCATAAAATTCCATTGAAACAGACCCCTAGGTGTCGAAAAAGCAGTGAGAGGTTTGGCGTGTTCCGTCAATGGGACTTGCCAATAACCTTTCGACAAGTCTAGTTTAGTAAAGAATTTAGCTTTAGAAAGTCTAATAAGTAGATCATCTAATAACGGCATAGGTTCAGCATCGAACTTCGTAACTTGATTTAATTTGCGATAATCAACGCAAAGACGTATGTTATTGTCTTTCTTTCGAACAATAACTATCGACGAAGAATAAGCTGAAGTGGATGGTTCAATTATTTGTAGTTGAATCATTTCATCCAATTCTTTCTCGACTTGTGCTTGAAAATGAATAGGTATTGGGTATGGTCTTACTGTGATCGGATTACGATCAGTAAGTATGATGTCATGTTCTATGACATCTGTGTGTCCAGGAATGTCGGTAAGGACATCCTGATATGATTGTAACGTAGAGGATACTTGACGTTGTTCCTCAAAAGACAAGTTGGAAGAGACTGTAACGTCTCTCCACGATTCCGTTGAAGTAAGTGGAATCGTAGGAAGAGGTAAGTTCACGTCAGAAAAAATAGTTTCCTCATCCTGTATAACAGACAGGGATGAGATGTGACCATGTTGAACTGGAGAGTCGTCCGTCGCCTGGAAAATAGGCTGTAAATAGTCTGGACGTTCAATAAACTCTGTTAACATATTTATATGGAAGGTTTTATGCCTTCCATCCACATCGACAATATAGTCGACATCAGAAATTTTCGAGACTATAGTGTATGGACCCTTCCAAGAAATGAGAAGTCTATTCTCTCTTGAGGGCAGTAAGACATATGCTTTGTCTCCAGGACAAAGTTGACGTAGGCGTCTTTTCTTATTAGCAAATCGCCTAGCTTTTTCTTTCGCAAATTCGGAAGATGAAGTTGCTAACCTGCACGATTCGATAATCTTTTCTCTAAGAGCTATAACATATTCATATGACGATTGTGTATCATCGTCAATATTATCGGAAGTTATCAAATCGTGTAACAAGGACATTGGCCCGCGCGGTTGCGCGCCAAAGACAAGTTCGAAAGGAGAAAACCCTGTATGCTCGTTGGGAACCTCTCTATAGGCAAAGAGGACTGCAGGTAAAACCCTGTCCCAATCTTCAGGATGATCCTCCGTTATCTTGCCAAGTAAGTTCTTTAGTGTCCTGTTAAGACGTTCTACCAATCCATTGGACATTGGATGATAAATACTACTGAGAGACCTTTTAATGTCTAGCGTAGCCATTACCTGAGACATAACGTCCGAAATTAACTGAGTGCCGTAATCCGACAGTATTTCTCCGAGGAATCCCAGACGAGAAAATACGAGCCAAAGAGCATCAGCGATATCGACAGTTGATATGCTCTTCAGAGGAATAGCCTCTGGCCAACGCGTGCACATGTCCACGCAAGTGAGGATAAATTGGTGTCCTCTGGCTGACTTAATTTTGAACGGACCAATGATGTCTATAGCCATTTTCTGAAACGGCCGAATCGGAATATCTGCAGCCTGAATAGGAGCAGCATGTCTCGGACCCCTAGACTTGACCTCTTGACAAATTTTGCAAGATCGGCAATAAATTCGGATGTCTTTATTCACGAATGGCCAAAAGAATGACGCAAGGACTCTAGTTTTAGTTCTGGAAAAACCCATGTGTCCCGCACACTGAGAATCGTGTGCATGCCGAAGAATTAAGGCTCTCATACACTTAGGCACAAGAATTTGCGAATGCATAGACTTGTCCGAGTGTTGTACCATTCGTACCAATATACCATTCTTCATAGTAATATACGATTTGTGATTCGTATTTTGATTGGGATCCCCTTTCTTTGCAAGAAGGAAGTATTTCTTCAAAGAAGGATCCTCTTCTTGACGTTTAACAAACGAGTCATGGGAAATCACCAAGTGCTCGTCTTGGCTATCAACTTCATTACTATTATCAGATGAAGTTGGGGGATTAAGAGCTTGAGCTCTTGTCATCACTGCATTGACCGTTTGAATGTTTTTTTCTTCCCAACTAGAAATTTGTTGCGGGGTGCATTCCTTAACCCCATGAATACGACCGATTATAAGATCCGCAATAGGATTAGGAAGAAGACATGCATGGACATCTCCTGTGAAGAAAGGAGTGTCAATCCTAATAATAGCAGTAGGATAGCTTTCCATAGTACCACCAAATGTAACACATTTGATTGTTTTTCCAGTGGCACAGCAAGGATCTATCAGAGACTCCTTAACCCCGACGGTAGTACATCCCGAATCGAAAAGTACTGAGACTAGCCTATCATTTATTAGACCTTTATCTAAGATGAGAAATCCTCTCCCATCATGCGCAACTGTAGCAGGTAGAGCAGGAAGAGGGTGACCACAACTTAGCGTAGATACAGTCGATGAATCGAACAATGTTAAGCATTGGGGGCATTCAGTTGCTCTCCCAAAATCGAAAGCACAACCAGTGATAGCCCTAGAGTTACCACTATCATTTACTGTATTACAGGCTCCATCAAACTCTTGTTGCGCAGAGTTTGCCTGTTGGTAAGGTCTTTTCTTGTTAAACCTAGGTCTACCTCGATTATCATTTCCCCTGTAATTATTTTGACTATCATTTCCCCTGTAATTATTTCGACTATCATTTCCCCTGTAATTATTTCGACTATCATTTCCCCTGTAATTGTTATCATATTGCCTATTGTAATCATCATTCCGGTTTGAATCCCGGTTTCTAAATTCACCATCGTCATAATCTTGACGTCGAGAATGATTACCTCGAAAATTTGAATAGTTATTATTTGGATAACCTTTGCGAAAGTGTCTCAAATTATTACCACTAAAATTACGAGAACTACCATCTTGTCTCCACTGCATAGACGAAGAACCATCATGTGTTGGATTACTCCGCTTCTGAGTGTAATTTTGATTACTTCCCCTATTCCAATTTTGTTGAGCACCCTGAAATTTTTTTTTTGAAATTAGGGCCATATGGTGTTGCCGAAGCAGCTGGCAACCCTTCTTTCACTTTAGAATTGCTAACTGTAGCATGGGGATGTGCTGTGGCATACTGACAACAGTATTCCTCCATTTCTTTTAAGTTTTTAGGCTTACGCTCATGAAGGAATGCAAGAAAAGAATCATTAACAGATGACAAAACCTTATCTCGCAATAATAAGTCCATTAGACCTTCATATGTTTTCTCAATCTGAGACAACTCAACCCATCGTGTAAATGTACGACGTATCTTTGTAACAAAATCAGAGAAATCTACTCCATTTTCTGGCAACATTGTCCTAAAACGAAGACGATAGTCTTCTTGTTTTAGTTGATATTTTTTTAGTAATGCTGCCCTGACAACATCATAATTAGTCCTCTCATGTTCGTCTATTGTCATAAGAGTAGTCACTGTGTCACCTGTAAAAAATGGCATCAGTTGTTCAACATATTTTTCCTTTTTTATGTTATGCGTATCGCACAAAAATTGGAATCTATCTAGATAATCTGCTACGTCATCCTTTAAAGGATTGAAATGAGGCAATTTAATCCTACTAACAAACTCCCTTGTCGTACTCGAAGTTGTTTGCTGAGCACCCGTACTCGCCAATTTTAATTTCTCTAACTCCAAAGTTGCGAGTTTTTCATCAAGTTCCATCTTCTGTTTTCTTTCCTCATGTTCCATTTTTCTGATTTCAGCCTCAGCTTTCCTCTCCTCTGCAGCAGCTTGAGCTTTCCTCTCCTCTGCAGCAGCTTCTTTGTCTAATCTCTTTTGTTCAGCTTCAAATCTCCTTTCCTCCACCTGCATCTGCAATTTCTTTTGTTCAGCAGCCATATCAGCTTCTCTGTCTAGCCTTTTTTGTTCCGCCGCAGCTTCTCTTTCTAATCTTTTCTCTTCAGCCTGAGCTTTTTTCTCTTCAGCCTGAGCTTTTTTCTCTTCTGCAGCTAATGCTTTGTCATACTGAGCAACAGCCCATTGTTCTAACTGTTGACCAGTTTTATCAAGGGCTCTCCCTTGTGTAATAAAGTAGTCCAATGTAGACATCTTGTCTAATGAGATCAGAAACCTGAAAAAAAAATTAAATAAATTACCTTATCCCACTTCAATGGGAGACAAGTCTGAAATGCTAGACCTGTATACTCACTTCACTTTATTTTACTGTCTTAGTCTTAGACAAAGACTTTGTATGTTCCTCTTGTTTATAATGTACCCAAAAAATCACTTGAGTACCTGTGGAAAAAAAAAATTCCCTTATATCCCACTCACTATGGGCACAAGTCTTTTTTATAAAGAACTTGAATATGTATTTCACCTTGTCTCAATCTTTGTAGATAACAAGTCTTTTATCAAAGAACTTGTATAAATATCTTATATAATATTATTTAACAAACTCTTTATGAAGAGTCTACCTTATCAATAATATCAAAACATGACCAAGTATGTGTATGTAGACTGTGCATGACAGTAATGTAGTACAACCAAAAAAAAAATACAAAGACAAAAATACAAAACAATACAAATGGCAACACTGTTTTAACCAAAAATGTGTAGAGAAATACACAAGAAAGGAGAGACCTACAGAATACAAACAAAACAAATCGACAATCAAAACTGAAAAACAGACAAAATATTACAAAAACAACGTTAAGTACAATTACATCACAGCTAACATCAATAGCGACCAATTGTCACTAGCAAATTTCCAAATTAAGAAAATTTGCACCTATAGAACGCTTACAGTAAGCCTCGATCAAGTGGCATATTTACCGTAAGACCCACCAACCGAAAAACCCGCAGAAAAATACACCAAAACAGTAGAAGTAACATAATATAGCAATCAATTTCAATGTGTTGCAGAACAAGTTCAGTCACAGCTGAAACTAAAATAAATTCCTTGCTCCTTGCGAACACAGAAACGAAATGTCAAACGCGCACTGAACGTCAAATCCACTGTAACATAAAGTGGTATTCACGAACCAAAGTTACTATGACCTTCTCAAATTAGGGCTTGCACATTGAATGTTTACCATTTCCACGTACTGTTTACAAACACTTGACCTCCAACAATGTAGCTTGAATGCTCTGACCTAGAAAAGTCTGTTGTTGAATGAAACGTGTAACAACCAGCAGTACTGTTTACAATAGGAACATAAGCAAATAACTTGACAGATGACTCCGTCGAAAATGACAGCAACAGATATCTTATACGGACAACTTGCAGATGGCAAGAGAACAGTTAGGCGACCACAGCTGAGGTTCAAATATGTGTGCAAGAGAGACATGAGGGCACTGGACATAAATCCAGCAACATGGGAGGATGAAGCTACCGATCGCACCAAATGGCGATGCTATCTGCGGCGCCACCTCAGATTGGGCGAAAAGAAGCTCACACAACAAGCAGAAGAGAGGAGAAAACATCAAAAGGAACACCAGGAATAGGGGCTATTATGGTATTAATGAGTGTAAGAACGAATGTAAGTATGAATCAATGTAAGAATGAATATAGGAATGAATGTAAGTATGAATGAATGTAAGTATGAATGAATGTAAGTATGAATGAATGTAAGTATGAATGAATGTAAGTATGAATGAATCTATGCATGAATGTGTGAATGACTGCAAGAATGAATGTATGAATTAATGTAAGTAAGAATGAATGTATGAATTAATGTAAGTAAGAATGAATGTATGAATTAATGTAAGTAAGAATGAATGTATGAATTAATGTAAGTAAGAATGGATGTATGAATTAATGTAAGTAAGAATGAATGTACGAATTAATGTAAGTAAGAATGAATGTATGAATTAATGTAAGTAAGAATGAATGTATGAATTAATGTAAGTAAGAATGAATGTATGAATTAATGTAAGTAAGAATGAATGTATGAATTAATGTAAGTATGAATGAATGTATGAATTAATGTAAGTATGAATTAATGTATGAATTAATGTAAGTAAGAATGAATGTATGAATTAATGTAAGTATGAATGAATGTATGAATTAATGTAAGTATGAATGAATGAATGAATTAATGTAAGTAAGAATGAATGTATGAATTAATGTAAGTAAGAATGAATGTATGAATTAATGTAAGTATGAATGAATGTATGAATTAATGTAAGTATGAATGAATGTATGAATTAATATAAGTATGAATTAATGTATGATTTAATGTAAGTATGAATGAATGTATGAATTAATGTAAGTATGAATGAATGTATGAATTAATGTAAGTATGAATGAATGTATGAATTAATGTAAGTATGAATGAATGTATGAATTAATGTAAGTATGAATGAATGTATGAATTAATGTAAGTATGAATGAATGTATGAATTAATGTAAGTATGAATGAATGTATGAATTAATGTAAGTAAGAATGAATGTATGAATTAATGTAAGTATGAATGAATGTATGAATTAATGTAAGTATGAATTAATGAATGAATTAATGTAAGTATGAATGAATGTATGAATTAATGTAAGTATGAATGAATGTATGAATTAATGTAAGTATGAATGAATGTATGAATTAATGAATACAACTTTTACAAAGACTTTTTTCTGTCAAGCTACAACTGAGTGTCCGATTGGCAGAGCGGTAAAAGCATATGCCTCTCATCGCAAACTTAAAAGGTTTAGGGATCGAAACCTCTTAGCGTGACAATCCAGTGTACCCAGCTGTAAATGGGTACCTGACGGCTCTTGAGTGAGGGAAGGCGCAGGCAACGAGGAAGGGAACTGGTCCCCCCAACCTCACGAAGCTGGACATAGAATAGTTGTGTCCCTAACACTTCTCTCCCCTGAGGCATTAGCAGCGATGGGACTACCATTACCTTTAATCTACAACTAAAGCGACAGCATCACATTAAGACCTCACGTATAAACAACACCACCTTCACCCCCATCATCTACTTCGCAAACAGCAACGACAACTGCAAACGAGCATCCAAAGGTTTACATAAACACGATTGCACCTGGTGTGCCTTTTCATAGAATGCACGTGCAATTTCGTGTTTTCTTGTTCAGCGAAAAGTTTAACGAAATTGTTACTTTGTACTGGAAAACTAATTACAAGTTTCAAACTGTTAGGTTTGCTGTTTCGAGCGTGATGAATGAAAACAACCCAATTACCAATGAAAGCAACTTTGAATGTGTCTTATTTGGTCTAGTGATTAATGGGGTTTACTACTTATGGCAAGACAAAGGGTTAAAATCGATGCTACATTTGGTTTAATGAGTGTTGTAGATTTTTTGTTCTTCCTGTCTGTCTGCCTTTCTCTCTGTCTTTCCTTCTATTTGTCTTTTGGTCTGTCTTCGTGCCTGTCTGCCTTTCCATCTGTCTGACTGTCTTTCCTTCTGTCTGTCTTTTAGTCTGTCTTTTAATCTGTCTATCTGCCTGTCTGTCTGTCTGCCTGTTTTTATTCCTTCTGTCTGACTGTCTTTCCTTCGGCCCGTCTTTCTTTCTGTCTGTCTTTCTTTTGGCCTGTCTCTCTATCTACCTACTTGCATGTGTGTCCATCTATCTTGTCTGCCTTGTGACGATCTCTTCTCCTGTCCGGCAGTAGTCAGTTACATTTGTTGTGAGTACTGATTACGTGGTCGGCACTTTTTCTATCTCTGCTGTCAAGCAGATATTTACTATTTTCCAATCATCGTACACTCCCTACAGTAATAAGTCGTCACGTTTGTTTGCCCGCTTGACCTTGTTAAGAGTAAGCGGATGATGCAACATTAATCGACAATCCTGTGATAAATATTCTCGAATACCAGACCGCCTGTTCCACAAGAAAAATCGCCCAGCGAATTTGTTTAATCGCTGATAAGGCAAGGGTTACTTTCTCGACCAGATGGTAATACGACGAATTGTGCTAACCTGGGAGTGCCAGGCGATAAATTATCGACCTGCTGGCAAGCATTCGGTAGACTCGACATGACATAATCGCTTCCTGTACTACTCATTACGAACATATTACTTTAGATAAAAATAAGGAGTTGTATTTTTAAATAGTACGGAAATCTCACTTCCATATTTGGAAGATATGACCTTTGCATTAACGCACATATATTTTCTAGTGGAAATATTTTGAATTACCCCACCAAAACACAAAGGTTTTGAAACGATTGGAGGGCATTCAAAACATAGGAAGAACAAACTTCCTGATTGGACCCTAGCTAAATCGTAGCAAAGTACTGCAGGGGAGCGATGTGTAATATAACCTGGCATTTTAGTTAGTTTAGAAAACTGAAAATTCACCTCGAGCTGAAAAATAATTGTAAATGAAATAACAATTAAATCAATCAGGGGAGGGATAGAATGTGACTAGAATACCAATCCTCTGTCTATATTTAACTCAATCAAGAGAGAGATACAGATTACCTTTCTACTAAATATTCCTTTTCAGTTTCACAAGAGTGAACTACCCTGATTGTGTCTGCAGATATCAGACATTCTTAATAGAATAGCTTGATTCTCTCACGGAATCTTTCGCTTTCACTATTTTACTATATCACTTAAATCCTGTCGTCACATGCCTGCCTGCCTGTCTGTCCATTTGCCTGCCTGTCTTTCCTTCCGTCTGTCTGTCTTTGGGTCTGTCTGTCTGTCTGCCTCTCTGTTTGTCTGTCCGTTCGTCTGCCTGCCTGTCTGATTGTCCGTCTGTCCATTTGCCTGTCTGTATTTTCTTCTGTCAGTCTTTCTGTCTTTTCATCTGTCAGCCTGTCTTTTGGTCTGTCTGTCTGTTTGCTGGCCGGCCTGTCTATCTATCTGCTTGCCTTTCTTTCTTTCTTGCATTATTTCTGTCTAAAATCATTTTTACATTTTCTCTCTTTACGAATAAATAGTACTGTCAGATCAGATCAGCTACAACCGATACTTCGTCGGATGCAATAGATCTCCAACGTCTTCTATCTCTTTTTTGTTGTTGTTGTTGTGGTGGTACACTCTGGTAGGAGTGTCCGATTGACCGAGTGGTCAGAGCGCTAGTTTCTCGCGTCACAGGTGCCGGGTTCGAATCACGGTACCGACACGCTATAGTCTACCCAGCTGTAAATGGGCACCTGACTTTGAGTTAGAGAAAGAAAAGGCAGCGATGAAGTGAACTGTTCACCCGACCTCTCGATGCTGGACCTAATATGGTGAAGTCTCTAACACTCCACTCCCCTACGGCAGTATCCGCTATAGGACTACCTTTACCTTTACACTCTAGTAGACTCTTTTCTACCCATCACGTGATGTTATCAGCTGACTTCTAGCACTGTCTTCCTCTTGCATGTTTTGCCGTCAACTTTTCCTTCCTTTATGAGCAAGGTGCTTGTAGCAAATAAAGATGATTTGCTGGGGAGGTTATGATGGTATCCTAACAAAGAATGAAATAAGTGTATGCAGTAACCGTGCGAGGTCAAGCAAATGTAGGTCCCTGATTCTATAAATGATGATGATGAATTGTGTACAGGGAACCTAACGCTACCTCCCTAGATCTCTCACGGTCTCTCTGTTGGCTCTAGTGTAGGGTGTATGATGTACCTATTGTCTAGGGGAGAAATGAGATGATAGTACACAACACACAAACACTTTACTTTTTTATGAGAAAAGTTAATAAAACAGGTGTTAAGTTTTCTTTTGAACTGAATATTACAATTTAATCTGCCTGTCCAGTTATATCTTTTGGACAGGTCTTGAAAATAAGGACAAGATAGTTTACAGAAAGAGGGAAATAAAACAACTGGACTTTCTGTCCACACAACTAAAATCAAGATATATTTTTCACTGAAGAACAGTTCACAGCTACTACTGTAATCCTATAAAGGGAGAGTCACTGTGTATGAAGGGCTGTTGTGTCATCATACCCCTTGAAATTCCTGAATATCATAGGGAAACTCAGTGAATGTTATTTTTTTTACAAAAAGTGTCAGATGTACCCAGATGTATGGCACATCACCTGGGGTTATTTATAAGGAAATTCTCTCCTGAAGATGCAGACTCTTTCACTCGTTCAAGCTCCTCCGTGTTCTTATAATAATAGTAGAAATGACTGGATGGAGGCTTGAGGGCTGTATTCACTTTCAGCTGGCTTCCTGCCACCAGTCGGTAACAGGGAATAAAACGCTGGAACAAAAGGATACCCAGGCTTTACATCTACTCACTGAGATTATTTAATATTTTCCTACCAGGATATGGGGTCAGCCTTGCGTGCCGTACATGTGCACCAGCCCCTAACTTTGTTTGACTCCCTCCTTGCTGTGACCACACCTCAGGTCCCTATGGCAGATACGCCACTGTACCTTTACATCTTTTTCCTCAATACAATAATGTGGGGTAACCACATTTCCGTTGGTATGATTTTCTCTTTTCTTTTTATATTATAAATGCTTCAGGCATGTAACTAGTGTTCATAGAACACAGAGGCTTACTACTATAATACTTTAATAATATAACAGCATAATCATGACAACATACATCAATTAGATACATTTTAAGATGAGGACGCAACAATGTCTACTACCGACATGTTCTTCATTTTCCCTCAATATCAATACCCAATTTTGTTTGCTGTGGAATTAAACATAACAATTCATACATCGTCCTTACCACAATTCAAGAAAATTAAACAAATGATGCTGACTTGCAAAGCAATGGCCGCAGTTTCACTCTGCACTGGTCTCAGGCTGGGAAATATTTATTTTACTTTAAATTTACCACAGCTGAATCTCAGCAAAATGTTTAATGTAATTTATTTTAGACAACTGGCAATTGAATAAGGAAAACCCCTGGCTAATATTGGGTACCACTAGCCAATCAGAAGCTGGCGCCTACCAGATTTCAAAATGCAGTTTTTGAAAAACAAAAAACAATTCCAAACTACACCGCGTCTGCTATTTAATTGGCTAGCCTATGTTAGTTGCCATTACAACAAAAACGTTTCGTTGATAACCAATTTCCTATCGCGCCCCCCCTTCTCACCCTATACCCTCTGTACTCAAGCGAATTTGAATATTCACCTCAATGCCTCTTTCTACGCGATCGTCCCTTTAACGTTATGAAAAATTCAAGTAAGGTTGACTGTCTGTCTGGTCTACCGTCTTGGACATTTTATTTTTCCTTCATAACTTCACTAATACTGGGGCTATCATAGTATTTAAAACATATTCTTGCTTAGGGGAGTCTCAGCTATCTTATCATATAAGTTTTATGTTCAGTTTCCTATTAATAAAGATTTTCATTTTTGTCACTGTTCGTTCGTCAAATAAGATTTTACACAAGACCACCATTTCCTCCTTTCTCCTCTCCCGCTTAGCCTATGGGATTCAAATACTACTTGTTTTTTGTGACGCCAGTACGTCTACCACGAGTGGGGACATACTGTCTGTGTGTTTGCCTCCGATGGCGTTTGCCGCCGCGTGTAGATACGCATGGCAGAGTGTGACAGGCAAATCGGGGTTAGACGTGGCGGGTTAACAAGCTGGGTTTTATGATTTGAATTTTATCGTGTTTCACTACCAAATTGTAAGACTTACTACTGATTAACCTGTTAAAAACAAAATATTACGTTAATTCAGATAGTATTGTGCGGCGCTCTTCCGCCAATTAGTTAATTTTATCGGTTAGGCGGCCGTGTATGCAGCAGATCTTACAAGTTTAAACATCGGTAGTACGTTGGCGAAACCGAAACTGCAACGCGTTGTATATTATATATGCTATAGGCTTTTCGCACTGCACAAAAGGCAGTGGCGGGCGTGTGAGAGCAATTCCGTCAGACACAATCGGGCTGGTTTTATTTATTGTTGTTTATATGACTAAAATCTATAGAAATGAGTTATTATCCTCGCAGATTTTACCACACACCTCCCCTCTTAAACATGCATCACTATGCAGGTTATTATCTGCGAGATAACTTAGCTCAATGAAGTCTTATGCGTTTCTCTGATTTTCATCACATGGATGTCTGCTTAAAAAGTCGGCACCCACATTCGTCGGACCCGGGATATAATCTATCCGGAATGAGTATGGCTGCAGTAATAAAGACCATCTCAATAATCTGGAATTTTCATGCTTCGCTTGTGACAGGAACACAAGAGGTGAATGATCCGTTTGGACCACAAATGTCCTGCCATATAAATAAATCTGAAATTTCTTTATAGACCATATCAAAGCGAGACATTCCTTTTCACTTGTTGAATAATTTTTTTCCGCCTTGTTCAACTTGCGGCTAGCATAAGCGACTGGTTTCAATTCCTCATCTGGTGAGGAAGACCTTTGCAACAATGTAGCACCTAGGCCCACATTGCTTGCTTCACTTCTCACAATAAATTCTTGAGTTAAGTCAGGCAATTGCAATACTGGCCTGCTTGTAAGTTTTTCCTTCAACTCTTGGTAAACTAATTCGCACTGAGCAGACCAAATTATTTTATCAGGTTGACCTTTACGAGTTAAATCTGTCAGCGGAGCACATATAGAGTTAAAATTTTTAATGTACTTTTGGTAAAAACCACACAACGACACGAAAGATCGCACGTCTTTCTTTGTTTGGGGTCGAGGAGCTTTTTTTTTTCAATTTTTCCAGATTCTTGGGATCAGGGGTCATGCTACCCTGATGCACAGTATGTCCCAAGAATTCCAACTCTTTACAACCTATACAACATTTTGTTGGCCTGGCGGTTAAGTTAGCCTCTCTGAGTCTATCTAACAGCATATTCAAAGAGGTAACGTGTTCCTCAAGTGTTTCCGTAGCAATGAGGATATCGTCCATAAAATTCGAAATACATGGATTTTTCAGGGGATCCAGCAGTTTTCGCATCATCCTTGAAAACACACTCGGAGCATTTTTCAACCCAAACGGCAACATGTTGAACTCATAATGACCTTCCGAGGTGCTAAATGCTAAATAAGGTCGAACCTCAGGCTTTACTGGAATTTGGTAATAGCCCTTGCTAAGATCCACCTTAGAAAAATATTTTGCCTTGTTCAGTCTGGCAAATAGTTGAGTAGTATCAGGTAATGGATCCACCTGACCTTCTGTGACAGCATTCAGTTTCCTGTAATCTATACACAGTCTATGTTCTCCTGATGGTTTCCGCAACAGAACCACGCAGGAACTATAAGGAGACTCACTATGAGAAATAATCCCTTCTTGTAACAAATAATCTATCTCCTCTTTTAAAGCTTTCTCCTTAGCGAATGGAATAGAATAGGGCCTCATACAGATAGGTGTTTGGTCTAGTAGTTTCATATCATATTCCAACAAATGGGTGTTACCCGGTTTATCTGTCAACACATCTGTATGTTTCTCAAGGATCTGTCGAACCTTCTCCTTCTGCCCTTTTGTCAAGTGATTGCTGATTTTCACCTGCTCAAACGTTTCACTGGTTTTCAGTGGATATTCAAATGAGGAGAGAGGGTCATTTTTCATTTCGGTTGCAATAGACAAGGCCAATAAGTGTGTCCCTTCCTGGATTTGTCTGTCCAGATATTTCTTCAACAGGTTCACATGATAGACTTTTTCCTTTCCCTTTTTGTCTATCTTATAATTGGTTCTGGATACCTTTTCCAAAACTGTGTATGGTCCTTGCCATCCGATCTGAAGTTTATTATTGCTGCTGGGCAATAGAAGAAGTACCTTCTCCCCCACAGCAAGTTCCCTATCCTTCGCTTTTCGATTATAATAAGCAGCATGCTTTTTCCTGGCTTGTCTCAAATTTTCATTTGCCAGTTTCCAACCGGTTTGTAAACGATTAGTCAGTTCGTTCACGTATTGATAAGATGAGGTAACAGTCTCCTCTGCCTTCTCATCAGTCCAGGTCCTTAACAAAGCTTCTAACGGACCTTTTATTGGCCTACCAAATAACAGTGTTGCGGGGGCCATTCCGGTGGAATTATGTGGTACTTCCCGGTACGCAAACAGGGCGGCGGGCAAGTAGTGGTCCCACGTGTCAGGTTTCTCATGTGCCAGCTTTCTCAGGATAGAAATGAGAGTCCCATTGAACCTCTCTACCTGGCCGTTCCCTTGGGGATGGTACGGGCTACAGTGAAAGTGCTTGGCTTGAAACAACCTGAACACCTCTTCAGTTAGTTTCCCCTTGAACTGAGAGCCATTATCTGTCAAGATTTGATGCGGGAAACCTAACCTTGTGAATATCGTAAGTAATGCCTCTGCCACATGTTTCGAATCGATTGATGACAGGGCTACCGCCTCTCCCCACATAGAACAAGTGTCTACCAGAGTAAGGATGTAACTGTTCCTCCTCTTGGTCCGAGTGAGAGGTCCCACAATATCCACAGCAACTCTCTCAAAAGGGGTTCCCACTATGGGCATTTCCCCAAGAGTTGCGGGAGCAGTCCAATGCTTTGGAGCTACTCTCTGGCATTCGGGGCAGGAGTGTACGTATCTCTTTATGTCTTCCGTTATCCCTGGCCAGAAATAATGACAAGCTATACGCTGTCCTGTTGCACTAATCCCCATGTGACCACTGAAGGGGATAGCATGACCTAACTCCATCACTTTTTCTCTATATGATTTAGGAAGGACCAGCTGACCATGACCAGCTGCACCAGTGCCGGCCTTCCTGTATAGCAATTTATTCTTCATATAGAATTCTCCTTTATTTGGAGGAGTATGGCTCTTTGGGAGTTTCTTATAGCACGGCTTCAGTGACTTATCTTCAGCCTGTGCCTTTCTCATCTCTTCGGGATGAGTATTTATAGGTTCATCTTCTTCCTTTCTGGATTGTGATCGGGTCTGGACTGCTGCCAAGACCACAGGTCTCGTTGGATTTCCCAAGTAGACATAACGACACCCCAATATCAGAGGGTAGATGGGTGCGTCTATCACTGCTGCTCTGATTATCCCTTCCACATAGCGAGTCTTCACTTGTATCCTGGCAATGGGAAGTTTCATGAGGGGTAGGTCCTTGGTCGCCCCTTGTATCTCCACTGTTTCTGTGGTATACTGATCTGGGTTCACCAAGTGCGAGCTCACCACAGCCTCAAAATCCAAACCTGTATCATAGAGGCACCTTATGGTGACATCATTGCATACAACATCCTCGCAAACTGGGGGGTGATAAGGTTCCTGCTGTTCAGCAGGTTTGTCCTTTCCCTCCTGTTTTCCCCTTTTCATAGCAGCAAATCCAGCAGGTTTACTTTTACAATACTTAATGTCATGTCCCTCCTTCTTACAATAAGTACAATACCATCTACTTTGATGATGAGGTTTTCTTTCCTCATTCCTTCTGTCCTTGAATTGTGCGGTTTTATTTCTATAATCATTTCGAGGCCTATCGAAGTTCTGCTTACCTCTGTTATCAAATTTATTATGGGTTTGAGGAGCCTTAAACTGATCTACTGGTTTCTTTTTAATACCAGCTACCTCTGCCTGGGCTGCATGATACCTTTCAGCGATATTTATTATTTCCTCCAGTCTCTCCGCACCCTGTTCCATGAGAAACTTTCTCATGTCTGGAGCCATGGACTCTCTCATCTGCTCAATGAGTATCATCTCTTTGAGATCTTGGGTTTTCCCCAAAGAAGCCCATTTCTCCATATACGTTTCCAACCGGGCGGAGAACTGGTGATAGGTCTCACCCGACAGTAGCCTGGCATTCCTAAATTTCTTTCTATAAAATTCTCCGTTCTTTTCGTATCTTAACAGAAGAGCTTGCTTCAACATGTCATAGTTGTCCTGGTCACCCCTACTCATTTTAGAAAAAACTTCGTAAGCTGTACCGCGAAGTCCTTGAGACAACTTTACTCCCCATTTTTCTCTTTCCAACCCATAAGTAGTGGCTAATATTTCGTATCTGCTTAGATACGACTCAATATCATCATCTTTTTCTATAAAATAATCTAAGTGGAACCCCATGGCTGATGAGGAGGCAGCCTGGCTTGCAGCGGAGTCGGAAGTGGAAGGGCTAGTTCCATTTTCCGGAGCATGGCCTTGTAGCTCTAGCTCCCTTAGTCGTAACTCATGTTCCCTCTGTAACCGTTTATCTTCCTTTTCCGCCTCCAATCTTCTTTCTTCTTTCTCTCGTTCCGCCTCCCTGTGTAGACGTTTTTCCTCCTTCTCAGCCTCGAGTTCAAGTTTCTTTGCCTCCTTCTCAGCCTCAAGTTTCTTCTCCTCCAACTGCAGCCTCTTTATCTCAGCCTCTCGATCAGCCTCTAATTTCTTAGTCTCCCTAGCATCTTCTAACTGCACTCTCCTTTCCTCAGCTAACCTATGTTCTTCCCTAGTAATAAATTTGTCACATTCTGAGGTGACATAATCAACCAAAATTTGTCCCTCCATATTCATATCTCTCGCCGCTTGCACAGCTGCAGAGCGAAACTTGGCCAGATCTGCCATCCTGAAAAATGTACTAACAAAGTTTCTAAATATAACTAATTATAAATTTATTTAATTAAATCTGGGTTTCTGACACTTTCTTCACTTCCCAAAATCTTGGGCAAATATATAATATGGGGATTTCCTGGGAAAATTAGACTGTCCCCAATTTATGTAGAAAGTTCAATCCCGGACGAGCCCCCAAATATGTAGCAAATAAAGATGATTTGCTGGGGAGGTTATGATGGTATCCTAACAAAGAATGAAATAAGTGTATGCAGTAACCGTGCGAGGTCAAGCAAATGTAGGTCCCTGATTCTATAAATGATGATGATGAATTGTGTACAGGGAACCTAACGCTACCTCCCTAGATCTCTCACGGTCTCTCTGTTGGCTCTAGTGTAGGGTGTATGATGTACCTATTGTCTAGGGGAGAAATGAGATGATAGTACACAACACACAAACACTTTACTTTTTTATGAGAAAAGTTAATAAAACAGGTGTTAAGTTTTCTTTTGAACTGAATATTACAATTTAATCTGCCTGTCCAGTTATATCTTTTGGACAGGTCTTGAAAATAAGGACAAGATAGTTTACAGAAAGAGGGAAATAAAACAACTGGACTTTCTGTCCACACAACTAAAATCAAGATATATTTTTCACTGAAGAACAGTTCACAGCTACTACTGTAATCCTATAAAGGGAGAGTCACTGTGTATGAGGGGCTGTTGTGTCATCATACCCCTTGAAATTCCTGAATATCATAGGGAAACTCAGTGAATGTTATTTTTTTACAAAAGTGTCAGATGTACCCAGATGTATGGCACATCACCTGGGGTTATTTATAAGGAAATTCTCTCCTGAAGATGCAGACTCTTTCACTCGTTCAAGCTCCTCCGTGTTCTTATAATAGTAGAAATGACTGGATGGAGGCTTGAGGGCTGTATTCACTTTCAGCTGGCTTCCTGCCACCAGTCGGTAACAGGGAATAAAACGCTGGAACAAAAGGATACCCAGGCTTTACATCTACTCACTGAGATTATTTAATATTTTCCTACCAGGATATGGGGTCAGCCTTGCGTGCCGTACATGTGCACAAGCCCCTAACTTTGTTTGACTCCCTCCTTGCTGTGACCACACCTCAGGTCCCTATGGCAGATACGCCACTGTACCTTTACATCTTTTTCCTCAATACAATAATGTGGGGTAACCACATTTCCGTTGGTATGATTTTCTCTTTTCTTTTTATATTATAAATGCTTCAGGCATGTAAATAGTGTTCATAGAACACAGAGGCTTACTACTATAATACTTTAATAATATAACAGCATAATCATGACAACATACATCAATTAGATACATTTTAAGATGAGGACGCAACAATGTCTACTACCGACATGTTCTTCATTTTCCCTCAATATCAATACCCAATTTTGTTTGCTGTGGAATTAAACATAACAATTCATACATCGTCCTTACCACAATTCAAGAAAATTAAACAAATGATGCTGACTTGCAAAGCAATGGCCGCAGTTTCACTCTGCACTGGTCTCAGGCTGGGAAATATTTATTTTACTTTAAATTTACCACAGCTGAATCTCAGCAAAATGTTTAATGTAATTTATTTTAGACAACTGGCAATTGAATAAGGAAAACCCCTGGCTAATATTGGGTACCACTAGCCAATCAGAAGCTGGCGCCTACCAGATTTCAAAATGCAGTTTTTTGAAAAACAAAAAACAATTCCAAACTACACCGCGTCTGCTATTTAATTGGCTAGCCTATGTTAGTTGCCATTACAACAAAAACGTTTCGTTGATAACCAATTTCCTATCGCGCCCCCCTTCTCACCCTATACCCTCTGTACTCAAGCGAATTTGAATATTCACCTCAATGCCTCTTTCTACGCGATCGTCCCTTTAACGTTATGAAAAATTCAAGTAAGGTTGACTGTCTGTCTGGTCTACCGTCTTGGACATTTTATTTTTCCTTCATAACTTCACTAATACTGGGGCTATCATAGTATTTAAAACATATTCTTGCTTAGGGGAGTCTCAGCTATCTTATCATATAAGTTTTATGTTCAGTTTCCTATTAATAAAGATTTTCATTTTTGTCACTGTTCGTTCGTCAAATAAGATTTTACACAAGACCACCATTTCCTCCTTTCTCCTCTCCCGCTTAGCCTATGGGATTCAAATACTACTTGTTTTTGTGACGCCAGTACGTCTACCACGAGTGGGGACATACTGTCTGTGTGTTTGCCTCCGATGGCGTTTGCCGCCGCGTGTAGATACGCATGGCAGAGTGTGACAGGCAAATCGGGGTTAGACGTGGCGGGTTAACAAGCTGGGTTTTATGATTTGAATTTTATCGTGTTTCACTACCAAATTGTAAGACTTACTACTGATTAACCTGTTAAAAACAAAATATTACGTTAATTCAGATAGTATTGTGCGGCGCTCTTCCGCCAATTAGTTAATTTTATCGGTTAGGCGGCCGTGTATGCAGCAGATCTTACAAGTTTAAACATCGGTAGTACGTTGGCGAAACCGAAACTGCAACGCGTTGTATATTATATATGCTATAGGCTTTTCGCACTGCACAAAAGGCAGTGGCGGGCGTGTGAGAGCAATTCCGTCAGACACAATCGGGCTGGTTTTATTTATTGTTGTTTATATGACTAAAATCTATAGAAATGAGTTATTATCCTCGCAGATTTTACCACAGTGCTATGTCTTTATAAATGATCAATATATTGTATCCGTCTAACACACTCGCCGGTGCTAGGGAGTTCCTACACTGTGCAATAAGCTGCGTCACCTCCAGTTGAGACCTACTATAAGAGAAGCCTTTAACACTTCATTCATCTACGGCAATATCTGCTATAGGTAGTCACTTTGTAAATACTGCAGTAGGGGAGAGAAGTGTTAGAGACCACTATGCTAGGTCCAACATCGTGAGGTGGGTTGACCAGTTCCTTTCCTCGCTACCTTTTACTTCCTTCAGAGCAGTGTCAGGTATCCATTTACAGCCGGGTAGACCGGAGCGCGACGCCACTGTGCTTCAAACCCGTCACCTTTGCAGCAAAAGCCCAGTACTCTAACCACACTGCCAATCAGACGCTCAGATATCTAACACACAAAACTAAAAGAAAAGAAAAGATAATTCTAAATGTATAAAAGGATAAAATATGTAAATTATATCAGTTACTGTAAAACACTAGTTAAATACTTACCGTCCACCTCCATGGTCATGTTCCTCCATCATCGTCACTTTGGATGACACACTGTGTGAATAAAAATACTGTAAACACACTATAAACAGTTCAGTTTCTAAGAATTTTATAAGCGTCTACTTTGACTCCTAAAAAACTAAAGCAGTTTTGCCAACTGGTTTCATACGAGTAGTAAACTCTAGAATATGGGTTTAATATTTGTGTCAGACAATGTTGTGAATTCATGGGCTAAGATGGATATATTTCTATCCGACAACTCAAAAGGACGAACATTGAATAATATACTGGTACAACCGCGCTAGCAAAACTACCTGATTTTCTTAACCAACAGCGTACACGCGCAGAATGCGATAATATGACATGGGCCAATGACTATTGCGTTTACGACCCCGCTGCAATGAATCCGGGTTGATGCAGTGTAATAATTGTAAACATTGGTCCAGAATTCAGTTGCCTAATTTAAAGTTATCTTTGTGATAGCTAGAACAAGCGTCAGTCGTTGAAGTTGATAAGTAATTCCTAGTTTGAGTGAGTTGTGATAATTTTTCTCCTGTCGAGAGTTAAACTGTGGGATTTGAGAAAAAGAAGGTCAGAAGTTACACAAGTATTTCTTACAGTTTTTCAAAGGGTATCCCTTTTGGAGAGACTTGCTTGTGACAGCGGTCTTTCTTGTCCAGGTAAGATGGTATAGGCGTGAATGAGTGAGTTTATGAATCTTGTACTACATATGTATATATGTGTGCCAATCAATCAGTCAATACACTTAAGCTCCCTAATGAGCATAGGCCTTCAACAAACACCTGCCAAGTCTTTCTGTCGCGTTCCATCAGCTAAGTTCCTTCCTTAGTTCGTTCGTTCGTTCTCTTCTCCTTATGATTTTGGTCTCTCTCTGTCTCTCGTCATAAAGCTGGACGTAGTATAGTGAAGGCTTTAACAATTCACTCCCTACAGCAGGGTCTGCTTTGCGACTCAAAGCTGCTCATCTATGGACCATCTTCCATATACCCTGAAAAGTATACTCATTTAATACTCGTTCGACCATTTCATGAGTTCTGGTATGTGCCACCCAAATCTGATTATGTTTCAAGTCATTGATAGTGTACTGTAAAGAGGGTTTGGATGTTACTTGTTTGTTTGCCTTTTTCTCTTTCTTAACATTTTTTATGGTTTGCTTTTTTAAACATACTTAATTTTGATTTTAATTGGAAACTATACATGTAAGCTGTTTTTTTTTTAACTTTTATAATGTTGCATGCTGTCGTAATTTTATCTGAGAGAGTTCTGATGGATGTTGGTCCCTTTAGAGTGTAGAATGATAGTGAAGGCTCTGTGAGAATAAGGATTTAGGAAAGTGAGGTAGTAGATTCACAAGTGCTGGGAAGAGTAAGGACAGTCTCATGTACGACAATATTTGTCTCTCAAAACTACTCCTACCACCCTTCTGTACAAACAATTGTTTGTCAGTTCCAGTCACTCAGGCGCACACACCGATTTGGTGATTCTGACGCACAACGTACATGAATACAGACTACGATAACGAATATGGGAATGTTGGGTTGGGCCAGTCGACACCAAGGCTAACAAAGTTTTTATACCTTTATTATCATCAAATCAAGTCACAAATAATTATCAATTTACAGTCAGAAATCATGGGTTACAAAATACAAAATGACAAGGGGAGGGGGTTTTGAGGAGAAGTATCCAATACACCTTTCCCGCTTGTATTTACTAACAGAAAAGACACGGTCCCAAAGACAGGGGAGGGGGGGGGGGAATGATGATGATCAGAGATAGGCAATTTAACCCAACGGTAAATTTATTACTCTGAGACAAGGGGTTACAGTAATAATGGGGTAGAGGAAAAGCTAGGGTTCTCAAATGTTTCCCTTTATTCAACAAATTTTACGGGAGGGGGAATGCACACAGTTAAACAATCCCGCTAGGAGAAATCCCGTACAATGAATACAGTACGCCTTAATATTAGGTCGAACTAATTATAAGGGTAAAAAGATCAAATCTCCTTTCATTAAAAAAACACGCTTGTGAAGGCCTACACACAGTCACGCTCACAGACTTACCGAATCGTGGATTCTGACCCTTCATAGGAATTACACCAAAAACAGCACTAAACCTTGGCTTAAGTAAATGTATTTTCTTCCGTGTACAGCCCCAGATTAGCGGGTTGTTGAAGTTAACAAAGTGTCCCGAAATCGCTGGACGTTGAAGTTTAACGGTACTGTTTGTTTATTAGATAAAGTTCCTAAAAATGGCACAGGCACTTGGCTAGGTGTGAGGTATGGTGTAGTTTCTAAGATTGGCACAGCTGGTGGAGATAACTTTCTTATGCCGTAATGTCACAAACTACAAAACACTGAGGTAAGTTCTTCTTTGGGGTGGGGGGGGGGGGGGGAAAATCCACTGAATATACTTGACAGACAGTGTTCATGTAAATCTATGTTCTTCTTCACAAATAGAGCAGTGAGTAAAATATTGCTACTGGCGACTGTTCTTCTTCCAGTTTGTTAACTTAAAAACGACTTTATGAATTGGGATCTTAAAACAGTCTTTGGGTTTGCTTTATTTCTGTAAACTTCAGATAGCTGAATCCCAACAGGATCGCCACAAAGATTAAATTTTAAATATGTTCATAAGTCACTGGAGTAATCGAACTGAGTCGACAGGACTCTGTATATATTTTATTGCTGCGTAATGGCTGCTTAATTGCTGCTTAATTGCTGCTTAATTGCTGCTTAATTGCTGGGATGCTAGGTTCGAAAGATAATTCTGGATGCAAATAGAAAAACATGAAATGCAATGAAATCCTATTAAAATCTACCGCGCGATACATTTACAGTTAGACTATTTTCTGCACTCGCGTCTTCAATTAATAAAATTCAAGAAAAGCTCCCCGTGAAGTTAATAGTTAAAAGCACATCTATCTATACAGAACTAAACTGTATTAAAGTTATAATTCCCTTAACGACTGCAAAATTAATTTACGCGGCTATTGTATTAGGAATTTAACTTATAGATGTAACATTTAGTTTGCATTAGAACTTTGAAAATGGGTTTATTTAATAAGGTTAAATTTACACCACAATCCAGTGAAATAAAATTGAAATAACTAGACCACTGATCACTCGAAGCTAATGTATAAATTACCGTCTGCACAGAAAAAGAATTCACTCCAATAGCCAACAATTTAGATGAAATCTAGCAGGAATCCAACTATATGCTAGTGAATCTTAGAATTCTGTCAGAACGAATGATAAAATGCAGTTTCTCAGGTTCTCTATATATTTAATTGGAATGCAAGATGAGTGGGACATGTTAGATTCTAACACCTTTCTTCATCTTGAGAAAAATCGAGGTTCTACGCCGTTGTGTTAACCACGATGCCCCACTGGCTTCCGATCTCCGTTCGTCGCAGGCTGCTCGCATGAGGGTGCGAAATCTCTGCGAGAAACTAACTTTGTTAGCTGGGAGTTCCCTGATTCCTCAGATCGTATACCGCTTCTACGTTGATTCTGAAGACCAGCCAGGCTCTGATGGGACCGTTTTCCTCGAGAAGCTTTGGCAACTCTCACTAGGCGGGGTGACAGCAAGATAAGGAAAATGAACTGCTGTTAATTGCTCTAAAAAACCGGGGTGAGTCTCTGGCCACGTCCTCTTTGGGCCGGCGTTTAAGGAAAAGATTGCTATAAATCGTTCTCAGAGATGGTCGTGGGCGTGATTTAACCTCCCATCAAAGGCAATGTGATCTAAAAATGCACAGAAGGTAGCAGTTCACATATTAATGATCCAACGTGTAGAATCCTCGTGGAAATGCGGCATGCTTAACTAGCCCAGGTGCAACGTTCCAGGCTGATGAAAAGTTACAACAAATGTTCAGGGGTTCTAATGTTATAGAGAGGGAAATACCCTGTCATCTTAATAATTCAGGTCAGCTACAGCTGTCCGTCACAATCGTCCCCTCTTTTGAGACATAGAAACTCGTTTTCATGTTTCTTTCGTGACAATGAAGCTGCCCTGATCGGTAGCTTTAGGATGATTGGTATTTACAATTTCGTCCTCTTCCTCCGTAGTCCAGTTTCTACTCAAGAAGTCAGCTCCTACATTCTGTTTTCCTGGAATATATTCCACTTTGAAGGAGTAAACACTCAATAACAAGGCCCAACGCATTATCCTTGCGTTGAATTTCCTTTTGGCACCCAGGTAAGCTAATGGAGCATGGTCTGTTTGCACCGTGAAAGAAGTACCATACACAAATTCATGATGGCGTCTGATGCCATGAATCAGAGCGAGACATTCTCTTTCAACGACACTGTAGTTGCGTTCAGCCTTGTTCAGTTTCCGACTGCCGTAAGCTACTGGGAATAGCATATTCGGGTCACTGTCCTCGGCTTGCAACAATGTTGACCCGATGCCCTGACCTGACGCGTCCACTCTAAGTACGAAAGGTTTATTAAGGTCAGGTAACCTTAGGATGGGGTATGCAGACAGCTGTCCTTTTAAAGTGCTGTATGCATGTTCGCACTTTTGATCCCACATGACCTTATCAGGACAACCTTTCTTGGTGAGGTCAGTCAGAGGTGCTGTCAGTCCATTGACGTTCTCGATGTATTTCTGATAAAATGCTCATAGTGATAGGAAGGAACGCACGTCTTTCTTCGTTCGGGGCCTTTTGGCTGCAGCTATTTTCTCCACGTTCTTCTGAACAGTCCAACTACAGCCGTGGGAAATAGTATGCCCCAAGAAGTCTAGCTTTTCAAACCCGATGAGACATTTGCTAGGTCTGGCTGTGAGACCAGTTTCCTGTAGTCTCCTGAGGAGCATAGCAACCGTAGCAATTTGTTCGTCGTAGGTTTCCGATGCAATTAATATGTCATCCATGAAATTATGGAAGTGGGGACTTTGCAAAG
This sequence comes from Oreohelix idahoensis, assembly GCA_024509875.1. Taxonomy (NCBI): domain Eukaryota; kingdom Metazoa; phylum Mollusca; class Gastropoda; order Stylommatophora; family Oreohelicidae; genus Oreohelix; species Oreohelix idahoensis. The sequence goes on from JAMPIV010018488.1 coordinate 43,893, forward strand.
GTTCTAAAAGCTTTCTCATTATCCTGGTAAACACTCCTGGTGCGTTATGCAATCCGAACGGCATCACATTAAATGTGTAATGTCCTTCACTAGTGCTGAAAGATAGCGAAGGTTTAACTTCCTCCTTGACTGGTATTTGATAATAACCTTTACTGAGGTCGATCTTGGAGAAAATTGTTGCCTTGCTGAGCTTGGTGAACAACTCAGAAACAGTTTGGAGCGGTTCGGGCTGGAATTCCGTTACAGCGTTTAGCAACCGGTAATCAATACACAGCCGAACTTCCTTTTTGGGCTTCTGCAACAGGACTACACTCGAACTGTAAGGAGATGTAGACTCGCTGATAATTCCTGCCTGACGCAGCTTGTCTATTTCTCCGCGAAGTGCATCAGCTTTGGCGTACGGATTCGGGTACACTCTGGTTCGAACAGGGGTCTCGTTTGTTAATTTCATGTCAAATTTGATGAGATTTGTTCGACCAGGTGCATCCGTTAAGACTGCACTGTACTGCTTCAGTAACGCCCTGGTTTCTGTTTCTTGTTCTACTGAGAGATTGTCGCCGAACTTGACATCTTTAAAGGATTCTATGGGTTGCAATAGATACTCCATGCAACCATCATCATCTTCCTCCTCTTCCGTTGCTATGGCGACAGCCAGGAGATGCTCGGACGATGGCACTGGTCTTTTCATATATTTCTTTAGCAGATTTACGTGGAAGACCTTCACCTTTCCTTTAATGGAGATCTTGTAATTAGTACGTGAGATCTTTTTAAGGACGGTAAACGGCCCTTGCCATCCGATGCGAAGTTTATTGCTTCCGGTTGGAAGTAGCAATAAAACTTTCTCCCCTGGTTGTAGTTCTCTCTCTTTGGCAGCTTTGTTGTATCTTTTAGTATGTTTAGCGCGGGCTTTCTTAAGGTTGGTGTTGGCTAGATCCCATCCTAGCTTTTACCTTTCCTTGAGCTCAGATACATACTTGCTTGCAGAGACTACTGTCTCGTCAGACTTTTGGTCTGTCAGGGACCGAAGTAAGGCTTCTAGTGGCCCCTTAATAGGTCTGCCAAATAAAAGTGTAGCAGGCGGGAATACCGTAGACGCTTCGGGTACCTCTCGGTAGGCGAATAAGGCAGCCGATATATATAGGTCCCAGTCTTCCGGTTTCTCCTGACCCAGCTTACGTAACATCCTGGTGAGGGTTCCATTGACTCGTTCTACTAACCCATTTCCGGCCGGATTATAAGGGCTTGCGCAGATGTGCTGGTTCCTCAGGATTGTTACAATCTCTTCCATCAACTGGCTACGGTATGGGGATTTATTGTCCTTCAAAACGTTTTGAGGGAAACCCAACCTTGTAAATATCTGCACGAGGGCTTCTGTGACATGCTTGGAATTCGTGCATGTTAGCGGTATAGCTTTGGCCAACAAAGTGCAAGTGTCGACTAAGGTCAGGATGAACCTGTTCCTTCTTTCGGTCCTTTCCACGAGTCCAATGATGTCGACTACAACCTGTTGAAATGGGGTCCCCACTACTGGCGCATCACCCATGGGAATAAAGGGTGTCCGATGCTTGGGTGCCATCCGTTGGCACTGGGCGCAGGATTTCATATACCTGATAATGTCAGAGTTCATTCCTGGCCACCAATAGTGGGTTTTTATTCGCTGAATAGTGGCGTTTTGTCCGATATGTCCGCTAAAGGGAAGAGAGTGCCCCATTTCTAAGATCTGGCTTCTGTACTGCGTCGGTACTAGGAGCTGGTTATTCCCCGTGTCTGGGTTGCCCGTTCTACGATACAATACGCCATCCTTAGAAAAGATGTCTCCGTTGTGTCTGGGGTCCTTAGCCATGGGCAGTTTTCTAAAGCAGAGCTCCAGAGTAGGGTCCTTTTGTTGCGCCTCCTTCAGTTCATTCGGCAACAAATTTGGTGCAGGCTCCCTCTCCTTCTTGGCTTGCCCTCTTGTGGTTACCGCTGCCACAATCGGCTCCTTTGGTCTCCCAATAAACATATATCTACATCTCAGGATAACTGGGTAGATAGGATCATCCATAATGGCCGCTTTAATAACACCTCTGACAAAATCAGAGTGTATTTCTACCAGTGCGATAGGAAGCGTCTTAGGTGCATCACTCTTGAAAACTCTACTAAGTTTGACGGTTTCCTCTGTCTCCTGACCTGGTTTGACTAGGTGCCTAGCGACAATACAACTAAAGCTTAGTTCAGTGTCAAAAAGACAAGTAGTAGAGGTACCATTCAAAAGTACAGTTCCTCGCGTTGAGTGTCGGTCCCCCTCAGGTTGAAAATCACTGACATTGACTCTACCTTTCGAGGCTGTATGCAAACATCCGATGCGGTTTGGACCGGTTTGTTTGCCCTGATCAGACGTTCCTGGTGTAGGGGTCTTCCCTTTTCCTTGACCTTGGTGGCCGCGCTGCCACGTAGGCTTGGTGGGTTGATCAGAATTGTTGTTAGGGGGGTATCGGGTTTGGTGGAATTTCGATTTTCCCTGGGGAGGTTTATGGATATTATTATCTCGTTGATTATAATGTTGAGAAGGATTGGAAGAATAGGATGACTGCTCTAGATTTTGTTTTCGAGATGGCTCATCTGTGGGTTTACGTTTAGTGCTGGGAAGTTCGGCCATTGCACTGGTATAGCGTTCTGTATTATTGAGGATGTCCTCAAGCCTGACTGCGCCCGGTTCAGCCACAAATCTACGGGTTTCGTTTGACAAAGTTGACTTTATCTGTTCCACAAGAACAAGTTCAAGTAGTCCCTCATATGTAAGAGGTAGGTCAGATAATTCAATGCACTTTGTCAAATAACCCGTGTGACGTGAAGAGAACTGCGGAAAAGTTTCCGTGCTCTCTTTCCGGCTGTTTCTGAACATTTGCAGAAATTTTCGGGCGGTCATCTCAAACCGCTCTAGCAAGGCCTTTTTCAGCATGTCGTAATCATGTTGATTTGTTCCCAGCTTTGTGTATACGTCATAAGCATTACCTTTCAGTGTCGTTGAGAGTTTAAGTGCCCAGCGGGAACTCTCTAACAAATACAGATTGGCGAGCCTGTCGAATTTTTCTAGGAAGGTGTCAATTTTTTCATAGGGGCTAGGAAAAGACTCTAAAGCAAAAGACATCGCAGTTAATTTTGCAGATTAAGTGCTAGAGAGATCCATTCACTGAGACTGGGGCGAAGACGGCTCTCCGTTATTCGAAGTAGAAGCGCCCCGACTCTCTAAAGCCTTAAGCGCCAGTTCGTGCTGTCTTTCCCTCTCTCTCTCTCTCTTTCCCTGCGAGCTTCTATCCCTGCCTCAATTTTCTTCTGTTCCAATAGGCGTTCTTCTGCTTCTTTCCTATCTGCCCTCTCCTGTGCTTCTCTCCTCTCTGCTCTCGCTTTCTGTTCCTTCCTCTCAGCTTCTGCTCTTTCCTTCTCTTCCTTCCTCTCAGCTTCTGCTCTCTGTTTCTCTTCCTTCCTCTCATCTTCTGCTCTCTGTTGCTCCTCGTCATATATTTCCAGTTCCCGGTTGACAAACGCGTTTGCAGCTTCTGCGTCTAATCCTGCCTCTTTCGCTTCCAGCCTCATGATGGACCTCATCTTTATCCTCTCTGTCATTGTCAAAGAATAAGATGTAGTATGACTAGAGAACTAGTAAGAAGAAACGAGAAGGGGAAGAAACTCAGAACCGCTACGAGAAAAACCAAAGTAAAAATTACTTGTGTTACCTCCTACCTTATAATGTGTTAACTTATCGCTTGTATTATTTTCTGTAAATTAAGATTCTAAACGAAAGCGACTTATGCCTTTTAAAATGGTAAGTTAAACTGGAAAAAATTTACTTTTACTAAAAGTAGAGAAAAATTTATGAATAACAATTTAAAAGGAAAAAATGTTTTTCCCCTGAAATTTTAATTCTCCGCTAACAAACGCCGCCCTATGGAGTCAATTAAAGCGTAGAGACGATATTAACTAGATTTTAAAAAAATTTAGAACAAGCGTCTTTAGCTTTGCTCAGCTCTTCTAACTTCAAAAACCTTTTGTAACTGAAGACAATCACGCAAACCCAGCAATTATATAACAAAATTTCAATTTTCTCTGCAAGAGAATACAAAGGTGACAAATATTTTATTATCACTAACTTCCTGCTCCTGTGGAAAGAAACAAAACTGTAATAATTATTGTGTGGTCGGCCCAAAATACTAAAAGGCTTGGTCTAGGGGAAGTAATTACTTATACCCTACTTCACAAAGACAATCAACCACACTCTATTTAAACTAGGCTCAGAATCTTGGACGAGCTAACCATTTATTGTCGTAATTTTATCTGAGAGAGTTCTGATGGATGTTGGTCCCTTTAGAGTGTAGAATGATAGCGAAGGCTCTGTGAGAATAAAGATTTAGGAAAGTGAGGTAGTAGATTCACAAGTGCTGGGAAGAGTAAGGACAGTCTCATGTACGACAATATTTGTCTCTCAAAACTACTCCTACCACCCTTCTGTACAAACAATTGTTTGTCAGTTCCAGTCACTCAGGCGCACACACCGATTTGGTGATTCTGACGCACAACGTACATGAATACAGACTACGATAACGAATATGGGAATGTTGGGTTGGGCCAGCCAACACCAAGGCTAATATAGTTTTTATACCTTTATTATCATCAAATCAAGTCACAAATAATTATCAATTTACAGTCAGAAATCATGGGTTACAAAATACAAAATGACAAGGGGGAGGGGGTTTTGAGGAGAAGTATCCAATACACCTTTCCCGCTTGTATTTACTAACAGAAAAGACCCGGTCGCAAAGACAGGGGGGGGGGGGGGGGGAATGATGATGATCAGAGATAGGCAATTTAACCCAACGGTAAATTTATTACTCTGAGACAAGGGGTTACAGTAATAAGGGGGTAGAGGAAAAGCCCGGGTTCTCAAATGGTTCCCTTTATTCAACAAATTTACGGGAGGGGGAATGCACACAGTTAAACAATCCCGCTAGGAGAAATCCCGTACAATGAATACAGTACGCCTTAATATTAGGTCGAACTAATTATAAGGGTAAAAAGATCAAATCTCCTTTCATTAAAAAAAACACGCTTGTGAAGGCCTACACACAGTCACGCTCACAGACTTACCGAATCGTGGATTCTGACCCTTCATAGGAATTACACCAAAAACAGTACTAAACCTTGGCTTAAGTAAATGTATTTTCTTCCGTGTACAGCCCCAGATTAGCGGGTTGTTGAAGTTAACAAAGTGTCCCGAAATCGCTGGACGTTGAAGTTTAACGGTACTGTTTGTTTATTAGATAAAGTTCCTAAAGAATGGCACAGGCACTTGGCTAGGTGTGAGGTATAGTGTGGTTTCTAAGATTGGCACAGCTGGTGGAGATAACTTTCTTATGCCGTAATGTCACAAACTACAAAACACTGAGGTAAGTTCTTCTTTTGGGGGGGGGGGGGGGGGTGGGGGGGGTTAAATCCACTGAATATACTTGACAGACAGTGTTCAGGTAAATCTATGTTCTTCTTTACAAATAGAGCAGTGAGTAAAATATTGCTACTGGCGACTGTTCTTCTTCCAGTTTGTTAAATTTAAAACGACTTTATGAATTGGGATCTTAAAACAATCTTTGGGTTTGCTTTATTTCTGTAAACTTCAGATAGCTGAATCCCAACAGGATCGCCACAAAGATTAAATTTTAAATATGTTCATAAGTCACTGGAGTAATCGAACTGAGTCCACAGGACTCTGTATATATTTTATTGCTGCGTAATGGCTGCTTAATTGCTGCTTAATTGCTGCTTAATTGCTGTTTAATTGCTGGGATGTTAGGTTCGAAAGATCATTCTGGATGTAAATAGAAAAACATGAAATGCAATGAAATCCTATTAAAATCTACCACGCGATACATTTACAGTTAGACTATTTTCTGCACTCGCGTCTTCAATTAACAAAATTCAAGAAAAGCTCCCCGTTAAGTTAATAGTTAAAAGCACATCTATCTATACAGAACTAAACTGTATTAAAGTTATAATTCCCTTAACGACTGCAAAATTAATTTACGCGGCTATTGTATTAGGAAATTAACTTATAGATGTAACATTTAGTTTGCACTAGAACTTTGAAAATGTGTTTATTTAATGAGGTTAAATTTACACCACAATCCAGTGAAATAAAAGTGAAATAACTAGACCACTGATCACTCGAAGCTAATGTATAAATTACCGTCGGCACAGAAAAGAATTCACTCCAATAGCCAACAATTTAGATGAAATCTAGCAGGAATCCAACTATATGCTAGTGAATCTTAGAATTCTGTCAGAACAAATGATAAAATGCAGTTTCTCAGGTTCTCTATATATTTAATTGGAATGCAAGATGAGTGGGACATGTTAGATTCTAACACCTTTCTTCATCTTGAGAAAAATCGAGGTTCTACGCCGTTGTGTTAACCGCGATGCCCCCCTGGCTTCCGATCTCCGTTCGTCTCAGGCTGCTCGCATGAGGGTTCGAAATCTCTGCGAGAAACTAGCTTTGTTAGCTGGGAGTTCCCTGATTCCTCAGATCGTATACCGCTTCTACGTTGATTCTGAAGACCAGCCAGGCTTTGATGGGACCGCTTTCCCCGAGAAGCTTTGGCAATTCCCACTAGGCGGGGTGACAGCAAGGTAAGGAAAATGAACTGCTGTTAATTGCTCTAAAAAACCGGGGTGAGTCTTTGGCCCCGTCTTTTGGGCCGGCGTTTAAGGAAAAGATTGCTATAAATCGTTCTCAGAGATGGTCGTGGGCGTGATTTAACCTTTCATCAAAGGCCATGCGATCTCAAAATGCACAGAAGGTAGCAGTTAACATATTAATGATCCAACGTGTAGAATCCTCGTGGAAATGCGGCATGCTTAATTAGCCCAGGTGCAACGTTCCAGGCTGATGAAAAGTTACAACAAATGTTCAGAGATTCTAATGTTATAGAGAGGGAAATACCCTGTCATCTTAATAATTCAGGTCAGCTACAGCCGTCCGTCACACATGCCTTTAAATTACTGCTTAAAGTAACATGTGGGAATGAAATGGTACAGTATGCAAGATGAAAGCGAGAGAGAGAGAGAGAGAGAGAGAGAGAGAGAGAGAGAGAGAGAGAGAGAGAGAGAGAGAGAGAGAGAGAGAGAGAGAGAGAGAGAGAGAGAGAAAGAGAAAGGGCTGAATGTTAGACTGGTCTGCTTGCCCAATTCTTAATTCTTTGAAAATAAAGTTCGTTCGTTCGTTCAGTGTCGTCCCTATAATTTTTCACTTGTCTCCAGCTCTCTTTTCCTTGTGTTTTTTTTTGGGTCTGCCGCGTTTACCCTGGGGGCTCCAGAACAAGGCCTGCCTTGTAATGCTATAAGCAGGTTACCTCAGTGTGTGTTTGTGTTTTGTGTGTAATGCATTTGTTGATTTATTTACGCGCGTGATACTGAAGACAATCAATAATCGCCTTTTAGAGATTGACACTGCAATCGAAGAATCATCAAGGCTAAGATTGCTGGAATTCGGCATAAAACGTAGGACCAGCAGGGATGAACGTATGAGAGAATGCATCCGATGTGTATACAACCAGCGAGCAACAGGAACAATTAGCATACATACCCTTCGATATTTGCCGAGGTAGACTGAGCACCTATGGGTTCGCCCGGAGTGTAATAATGTCGATTCTTATCAACAATAACAATGTGCGTGAGTTGATAAAGGCCTGTATTACTATTGTTTCATATTCTGTCAACACCGGAAAGGTCAGTGAGTTAATTTACTTACCCCTGTAATTATTTACTACCGTTAATTTCTTAATTCCCGTAATTGTTCCATCACGTGTTCAGTTTTTGACGAAGGAACCAGCCCAAGTATTGTTTTTCTTATCGTTGTTTCCTCAATTAGCAACCCACCGCTTTTTTTTTTTTTTTTTTGGTAGAAATTAATAACTCATGTTTTTTTATCATTAACCCTTTGACTGAGCTAGGTGTATACACGCGTCCTGTTTTTTTGTTCTATTATATCTAGCAGAAAACGTCCTGGTATGTCCTTTATACAGGCTGTTTCACAATGATGTATACACATTTATAAAATGTATACTTCATGAACAATATCTACTACTACTAATCAGTCGTTCCTCTTCTACTGTGAGGTGTAGAGGTTTGTAAGAGAGAGCGCCATACTATTCTATCGGTTGTCTTCCTCCTGGCTTAGTTCCATTCTAGTCATCGGTCCTTCAAAGATTGTCTAATGTTGTCCTCCCAGCGGACTTTGGGTCGTCCTGGAGGTCTGAATCCCTGGCTCTTAAGTTTCCCATGCTTGCTGTGGTAGCCGATCTTCTCCCATTCTGCAGACATGTCTAAACCATCTCAGTAGGGACTGTTCTACTTGGGTATGAACAATATACACAATTTAAATTTTCTTTATCACATTATAAAGCAAAATGTTAGCAATTTCTTTTCTTCACACTAACATAAATTTAGTTTTAATGTTGAAATTACCTACCATCAGCATGAATACATGAGCGACATCTCTCATCAACTAATCTAAAATTATTTTAGAATTGTCTTTCTTTCTTCAAAACTCAATTGAGTATTCTCCGTCATTTTTCTTGTATCTGAAAAATAAAACAAAATTGCTTCATTGTAAAAAAAAAAATTGTCTATCTATTAGCGTTATAATTAATCTGAAGAAGATAGAAGTCATGACACTAAATGTAAGAAATCCTGCATTCATACAAATAAGGGACCAAGAGCTGGAAAATACAAACACATTCACATACTTAGGAAGCATAGTAACACCAGATGGTGGAACAAGCATAGTAACACCAGATGGCGAACAAGCATAGTAAAACAGATGGTGGAACAAGCATAGTAACAACAGATGGTGGAACAAGCATAGTAACACCAGATGGTGGAACAAGCATAGTAACAACAGATGGTGGAACAAGCATAGTAACACCAGATGGTGGAACAAGCATAGTAACAACAGATGGTGGAACAAGCATAGTAACACCAGATGGTGGAACAAGCATAGTAACACCAGATGACGGAACAAGCGAAGACATCGGCAGCCGAATGAATAAAGCCAGAACAGCCTTCGCCAACCTAAACGACATCTGAAATCTTCCCAGTACAGTACAAACACTACATTAAAAATTTATAACACATAAGGAAGGGAAACCCGAAGACTGTAAACAGTAAATTAATATGAGACAAACATAAAGGTATACCTTTATGTTTGTCTCATATTAATTTACATTAAAAATAAATGAGGGCTGCGTAATTTCTGTACTTGTGTACGGTGCAGAAATCTGGAGATTAACAGAAAAGGAAATATCCAAACCGCCCTCTTTACGCACAACCTGCCTATGGAAAGTTCTTCGAACACCATCACCAACCAAGAACTGCTAACTCAGAGCCACCAAGAAGACATGCGCACCATCATAGCGGGTAGACGCTGGAATTGGGTTTTCCATATCGTCAGAAGAGACACCATCACGAGAACTGCCATGCTCGAGAAGAAAAGTGAAAACGTGGCCGACCAAAAGCTGCCTGGCGGAGAACTGTGGAGGCAGATATGCAAAGATAAAACCAGAGCTGGGGCATCACACGTTGGATGGCTGCCGATTAGCATGGTGGAGGCAGTTTGTTGCTGCCCTACAAGACGCCACCAGGCATTATGGCCACTGGCTGCTTTGTCAGCCAGTGGCCATGGACCAAAGAAGAAGAAGACAGTTACAATAAATTAATCAGTAGTTCATATCTTTAGCTCGTTGAATAGATGGTATCCAAATCTGTTGTGGCCTGTGCGAAATCTGAAGATTACAATTTGTTCACTTCTGATAAGCTGGTAATATGGTGGCCTGAATTCTCTGCTTTCCACTTGTTCCTGTATCTACTCTTGATAGAACTCTTGATCTCTTCATAAGTTATGCTTGTGTTAAGTTGGGGTTGCTCTCCACCTTCCTTTGCCAGTCTGTCAGCATCTTCATTTCCGAGGATGTTGCAGTGCGATGGGATCCAGTGTATCACAGCTGTTTTGAACTGCTGACATAGTTTGTGAAGTGAAACACTAGGTTCATCCAGGTCGGCATTATTCCGACTTTTCAGAGCTGTAATTACTGACAGAGCATCTTTGATAAGAGTTACTTGTGTCTCAGAACATTCTTCCTATATTTCAGCTGAGACTGTAATATTAATATAAGTCGTCCTGTAGGGAGTTGTTAACTATTGCAGATAAAAGTTAACTTTTGTAGATACAAGTAGAACCGTCATTTATGAAAGTAGCGAGTGAGACTCGTTTATATTTTGTGTGACTTCACATTTTTCCCCCCCCCCCCCCCCCCCCCCAATCGTCACACAACCTCACAAAATGTTAACCTTCCTCCCCTTCACTGCGTGACGTCATATGTGGACGACTCTTAGCAAATGGTATCGACATTGTTAAGCGACTCTACCAGCAGCCTGAATGTGGCGTAGGTAACTGTGCATGACGTCACAAACAGACAACGTTTAGCCTAGCACTAGATCAGTAGTTCTCAACGTGGGGGGGGGGGGGGGGGGGGGCGTGGGGGGGGCGGGGGGGGGGGGGGCGTGCCATATTTCTAGGCGGCCATAGTAAAATGGTAAAGTACCTTTTTTCCAGCTAACAGCGACTATGAGGGGGACCAAAGAGGAAAATGAGGCTCAGAAAGGAGGGAGGAGCAATGAGCAAAAAAATGTAGAGAATCCCTGCACTGGATTCCATTGTCTCACAAGCTTCCAGAAACTTTCTCTCGAATAATGCCACGTTGCAATTATGAATCGCAGAAAACCTCCGGTGTCTTTCCTGGTTGTCTAGTTCCTTTTCGAATTCATTCTTCTGAAGAATCCATAATCATCATTCCCTTTTCGTTCCTGGAGGAGCACGAGGTCGTGATTGTTCGAGCACTGGTTTTACTCATAAATTATATTATTTGATCTCGCCATTCACATCCTTTTCCACCTTTCATGTCGCCGATTTCTGCTTTGCTTTTCCCAAGAGCCCAAATTTAAGCGTTACAAATTCAAATGTAAAGACATCACATTGATCTACTCCCGTAAACATTTGCGGTTGCTGCCAAGGCTAAATCTATACTTTTACCGCAGCCAGTTGGTTTATGTTAAGACCTTTAAAAAGTACTAAACATATAAAGTAACACATTTGTTGTACCTGCTTGTGACATACTAATACTATCACTTACGACTTACCACTTAATCTTTAAAACTGATCACTTTCTTTTAAAAAAAATAACAATGTAAACCTGATACTTGATGGGCAAGAGCTGATTTGTTTTCATATAACTTTTCAACAAAATGACATTTTTAATTAAAAAATTCCAGTGTTGCCAACATTTTAATAACGCAAATGTGTTCTTATCCCAACTAATATAATTTCCAATGTATGTTACGTCGGTCGGTTTCGCTCAAAATAGTAACACGCGCCAGAAAAAAAGTGCGCAACGCACGGTGTGCAACTTTCGTGGCGTGGGTGTTTATAAAACAAATACTTTGGTTTTTTTATTTTTTTTTTTAATTCTTTCACGAAATTAGTAGCGCTCGACAAAGACCAAGCTGTTCTGTCATCATATCGGGGTACAATATTGTTTTTTGTGTTCATTTGAAAATTTAGAATTTATTTTCTCCGATTTAAATTAACCCTGAAAAGGTATGGTAATTTTTTGGTAATTTTTTTTTTAAACAACTCAAAAAGAGAAGAAACTGGAGCAGTGGAGCAAAGTTTTCGGTGCCACAGCTCCGCTCCGGTTAAAAGCTCTCTGCTCCACTGCTCCGAGCTCCAGCTCCAAAACCCTGGTATTTAGTGTCATTTTATTGTCAGTTTTGCGTTATTCTCACATACCTGTTGTCATTTGCAAATGAATGATGTTGGAGGTGACAATTTGTAGTTGAATTTTGTTATTTTCTTAGTTTTTATTATTTTTTTTAAAATTTTAACGTACGCCCGCTATTACTCGAGGGTAAATCTCCGGTTAACATGTCTAACCTGAGACTGATTTTAAGTGAGTATCCCTTTTTCCCCTCTACAATGACAGGTGTCCTCTCGCCATTCAGGCAGATACTCGCCGATTTCGGAGATACCCATTAGAGCTGAGTCGGCTCAGGAGCAGTTCTGGTTATTCCAGTCCCTGGTCGGCGACACTACTTCAAATGTCTTCGCCAGGTGTCACGATGTGGATTTTAATATAGAGTTATGCCTGAGTGTAAGACAAGACCCTAGTATGAGAAAAGACTGAGACGATAGATTTTGGTTTTAAGTGACAGTGAATGTGGTAAGATGAGCCTATTGGCCCGAGGGTGAGAACCTAGATTGACTCTCCCTCGCCACTCGTGACTTCAATAATAGCTATAGGCTCACCCCCTCTGACTACCTTAAAAACAAAGGAGATAAGGTTTACATAAAGACCACAGACACAACTTTACAGACAACATATACGTAAAGTATAGTGTAGACGCTGATCCAGTGTACAGTTTATATAGTTTTATTTACACAAATAAAATAAAGTACACATCAAAATAAATACCGTACGTGGTCGCACACCTGGATAAAAGAATAACCGATTAAAAGGATTGATATTATCATCCGATCCGCCACCTTCACCCTCTCTTGCAACCTGTATGGAAGGAAGTTAAGGATTAAAAAACAACACTACAAGGTGGGGTCTCTAGTTTAAGTCCCACCACTCCTAACTAACCTAATATATCTATTAACTTATACACCACGGTCTGGCTACAGACGTACTAAGGGTATACACTCTATAATTTCATTAACTGGTGTCCTACAATGTTAACCACGGCTTCACAAGCACTTATTCACTAAATGACCTTTTTATTTGCTAACTCAGAGGCTGTCCTAACACACTTTCTATCTGCCTCTAACACCTCTGCCTTCTATTGGTTTCTGTTCAGTGTCTACTCTGAAACTGCCGTCTTCTGCTGATGTGGCGTCTTCGTTAAGCCACTATCCTCGTTTTTGGTCGGGAAAGGAATTTTTACCCTCTCTCCTTCCGGACCACTGCTGCTGATGACTTCTGACAATAATGACTAGGTACTTGACTAGTATTTGGAGGATTCACTGCTAACGAAAAACGTAATTTCACCTGCACGGTTACCCCTCATTGGGTTTAGGGCCGTTGGTTTTATTATGACCGATTTTATTAAAACGACGACACCAGGCCACGTGCCTTTGTTTCGGCGTGTGTATATGAGCTTAGAGCTCAGGATTTTTAAGAAATCCGTTCGCTGAATGGTGCTTCACTGAAACTGGAACTGATTCCTTTTTATGTGGCAGCCGTACTTGGCGCCAGTAACCACCTCGTCACCCGTGCTCTTCACCTGTGCCGATTTCTCGAGCACTAAGCTCCTGAGACGACAACTTTCAGTTGTAAAATGGAAGGCAGGTTACACCCTCCCAATTTTGCCGTGGAACGGACTGCTGTGGAACAAATAATACATTAGCTATACAGCATGTCAAATATAATCATCTATAACATCTAACTCCCTTAAATAAATACAACTCCCTTCTGCCCCTCCTCAACTACGCACAGCGATAGACAACACTCCTATCTAAAGGTCAAAACTATCCCACTTCACTGTCGTAGATTTGCGATAGGGAATTAAGACATAGATTGGTCCCTTCTGAATAGATTAGAACAGGTTAAAGCTCAGTGAGAGGTAGCGTAAAGAAAATAGTTTTTCACGAGTGAGATGGTGGAAAATAATAGATTCTGTCCCTGAAATCGACAAAGCCTCTCTCTTTCAGCCTATCTCTACAACAGATCTAGATGAGTCAGACAGTCTAATATAATATATATTAATATATATATCTCCACTCACATACACACACACATAAGTGACGACAGTTAGACGCACAGACGTGAAAAACTATAACAATGAAATATCGATATTTGGGAACGAGCTGACCGACACACTTGAATAAGTTTATGTAAATTTTATTATCATAAGAATTTCACAACACAGTAAATAACTTTAGACTATCAAATCAATACAAAAAATACACATAGGTTAAGGAATTACTAACAGAATATTAGACTCATAGGTGTAATCCTTTCCCCCTCTTTAGCTCACGATCCTGTTAGAAGAAAAGTGGTAGCTCCCAAAGAGTCACAGATATATACTCTTTGGTCTTGGATTTCCCTCTACATTTAAGAACCGAGTTGATATATCAATCTATTCTAAGAGGAGAGGATTTCCCTCTACATTTAAGAACCGAGTTGATATATCAATCTATTCTAAGAGGAGAAAAAAACATTAGATACACAACTAGCATATTCACCCACAAAGTGGGTGAAATTTGTTATAAAATAAAAGAGTCACTCATTCCTGCTCTCATTCTATTCATACAACAGTGGCCACTGACAATCTTGCTACTTACAGACTGGATTTTTCCCTTTCTGGAACAATCTTTGGGACATACACACATAGAGCAACGCCCGTTATTTGTCACCAAGAGAACCCCAGCTCCTCAAAAGACAAAATCAAATCCACTGTTCCGGTGAGCGTCCCCTTGGTTATTATTATTTGGATTACTGCTTATGTCACTAGGAAAAAATCAGTTCATGTAAGAGATGCCACAAAGCTCACAGTGTCAGAATCTTGAGGCTTCCAGTACTTTAGGAAATGTCAGGTTGGTACTTCACTCTGTATAAACAATTGATTGTCACACCACAACTTGATCAAAAACCGTCGGAAATGTTATTGTTGTAATTTCTCTTGCCACAGGGCTGAATATTACAATGAGAATGTTAGGAAGAATTATAATCTGGCTCGATAGACCCAGTTATTTTATTTAGTATTAAAGTTCGTGAGATGAGTACTCTGTCTTTTTTTTCTGGATGCACAGAAAATGCCAGACAGGTTGTAACTTGGAAACTCACTTATTTAAATTACAAAAATGTTTCTTCTTTGATTTATTCTCATATACTGAAAAAAACGCTGGTAGAGGTTGGGCTGACCCAAAACTGTATAAGGAAGAGAACAGTACAAAATATTTAACCATAATATTATACATACATCCTATCCTACCCTCGCGTAAAATGTAATATTCACTTCGGTTATTAACATTAAGTTAGAGACTATAAGCTTAGCGCTTGTCTCATCGTTTAAACTTCCGTGAAATAAATTATAGTCATTGAAAAAATAAATCATCATGAATTAGAAATATATATAAATATATTTCGTCAATACTCAATGATGAATCAGTGCATTTACTAGTTAGTTAAAAATATTCTCGGGCTGGTTACTAGCAATTTCATTAAATTTATTTATAGCTGTATGAGTTTTAGCTAGAAATAGTAGTTTATTTTGCTACCCACTGTAACGCCGTAACTTAAAGAATATAACTGACTTATCATTTAATCACTCTGCACATAAATCTAGTGAAGATATAATAGGCGATTTACCACTTAAATCACTCACAAATACTATCAATATATTTACCTCGCTGTTACGTACATTTATTACCTAAGGGGGTAGTCTTCGGTCCTGCCAAATGTACGCACCAGTCTTAATATAGTTATATTATTTGTGCGTTCGATTGATTCACGCACTGACGTGCACAATGCAGTGTGAGTTGCTTTGGACGCACGAGTAACCTAGTTTGGGGATTGTGACGTCATGTTTTGAACGGGGCAGTACGGACCATATTTATGGCCGTGGAATATTTCTTGTATTCGTGGCAAGTTAGTGGAAGCCATTAGTTCTACTGATATATATATTGGTCTTCATGTCGAAGCCAATAGTGGAAGTATCATGTAAGTGTCGCCCCATTTCATATTGAATGTTTATTGATTTTAATTGAAGTATCAGGCCGCTCCTAGTTATGGTCTAGCGGGAATCCATCGTAGTATGTCATTCCTAGAATGGACTAACGGAGTCGATTGCCTTGTTTGAATTACCGTAGAGGGAGGATACCTACGAGGATACGAAGTTAATTGATTTTGTATGCTTCTCATGTTTGAATATGCCGTTTCGTCAATGCCAAAGTCATGGCATGGATTTTGGGAGAGGTTAGTCAACAGAAGACTCTAACCTGATTGTATTGCCGTGTATAACTTTATCTGGATTATATATATGCTACATAAGTATTGTATGGAGAAAGTCTGGGAATTTTACGGGTATGATATCAAAGATTGATCCTCGAACATGAATCCATTTACCACGATAGACGTCCTTGGAAGAAGGTCAACGGACTTCATTGTAACTATATATTAACGGAGAACAGAAGTGATCCTCAGCTCACTTGGACAGAAGATGACTTGATTGTTGAAGAATCTCCAAGAATTTAGAGTATGATCAGTAACTTTAAAGTATGACATTTGCATATGTAACCTGTAACCATGATCGTCTTGTGTATTCCCGTCTGTATCGTGTCAATAAATAACATGTACTTTCACCAACGACTTGCGTGCAGTCCTGAATTGGAGAATTGACTATTACTTGTTGGAGTTCGTTTTAAGAACACTTCTGAGATATTTTCATTGAGAAAACCATTCGCGTATTTTAAGCTAGCATAGACCAGTGACACCATACACTAGCTTACAACTACCTCTTGACTATGAGTATGAACGACCCAACAGTAAATGGTATGCCAGTGTGGTCTGGAAATTAATAATTTCACAGGAACGTACTCAATCCAAGTATCGGTTGAAAAGAAGATTTGTACTTTCAAGGCGACAACATCTCAAACTTGGAACCTAGTGTGACGATGAATCAGAAGCAACTTACGGTTACCAAATGCTCAAGGTCATCAATCAACCTCCACGTCAAGTTTTACAGTGACTGACTGCCTTGGGATCACCTATTCGTCTTTATTACGTGCGAGCTGTTATTATATACGCAGAGCGAAGTATTTTTTCCTCAGACGTACATCCACGGAGACGAGGCACATTGTTTTTTTCCCGGCACACGCGAGATAAGTATAACTTACTTTCGTTGTACATTTTATTACTTTTAGCTGTGCCTTTTATTGTTATGTCCATATTTACATTTTCCATGTTATATGTTATATGTTGTGCATTCGTCGTGGGAGGTAGGGAGGTTGATCTGACGAACGAGATCCATCTCGAAGCCTATTCGGGCTCTTCGTCAGACGTTCTGTAGGGCTCAACTTGTAAGTTTCAATTGAGCGATAATTCCGGTTCAAGGCTAGAAACCTTGCCGAAGTTCCGATCGCTAATTGTTCCTTATAATAGTATCTGTTTAGCTGTTTCGTCACGTTTAATTGTTGTTCTCGTAGCTATTTTTACTCGTATTTAGTTTTATGATGAATTTTGTTTGTATTATGCGTCCGTCTCACCTTTCCTGTCGTTCAGTTTTTTACAAAACTTATGTTTTTACACTGTGTTGTCAATTGTCCTGTTGAGTATCTGGTCGTAGTTATCATCGTAAATTTTTAAGATATTCTATTTTAGTTACACCTTTCTATTTTGTTGATTTCTACGATTGTGTTCATTCGTCTTTGATTATCGTGTCTTGTCGGTAATGTTTCTATTGTCTTTCACGTTGTTGCTTACATGACATTTCATTACATAAATTTCTATATTGATTATTGATATATTTCATAACTATATGATAACAAAAGATACCGTTCTAGGACAGGAACGACGTACACTTGGCAAAGTAACAAGGTTAATTAATTTATATTGATTAATTATCATTTTATAAATCAAGAGTATTGTGACTACTTATAAAGCATAATGTATTCACTAGATTATTTCATTAAGCAAGCAAAAGCTCTTCAGATGGCTCCTGATGAAGCAAAAGCATTTGCACTTGCAGAATATAGGAAAGCTCAAGAAATAGAAGCCGAACAGAGAAAGTTAGAAACTTTAAGACTAGAAAAACATCAATTTGAGGCAGATCAAAAACGGATTGAATCTGAGGAGAATGAGAAAAAAATGAGATTAGCCGCTGAATTAGAAGAGAAACGATTTCAGCGAGAGGCAGAACAGAAGCAAAGGGAGTCTGAAGAAAGACTTAAAATTGAGATGGAAGTTAAACAAAAAGAAATGGAAAATAAACGAAAGGAAATGGAAGAAAGAAGATTAATAGCTGAACAAAATACATTACGACTTCAGCTTGAGATGGAAGAGAATGATAGAAAACGACAGCATGAACTGAAATTAGCAGAGTCAGAATATGAGAGACTTAGGTTAACTCAGGAAGCTAATTCTCAGAGAACTTTTGAAAACCAAACTTCATCCAGACATGATCATTTTAAGGAAATTAACCTTAAATTACCTAAATTTAATCCCCCGTCGGATGACGTAATATTTTTCCTAGATAGATTTGAGGCCACTTGTAGGTCTTATAACGTGGATAAAACACTGTATTGCACATATTTATCCAGGTTACTTACTGGGGATGCTTTAGCAGTTTATCATACTACCAGTATTAATGAGAAGAATGATTATAATGCTCTTAGAGCAGCACTTCTGAAGAAATTTCAAATGACAGAAGATGAATACCGATTAAGATTTCGTACATTGCTACCGCAATCAAGCAGAAATTTCAGTGATTTTCTGTCACAAATACGACTAACCCTAGAAAGATGGATCGAATTATCCAAAATTGAAAAGTCGTATGAAGGTCTCTTCGATTTACTGATGCGCGATAAGGTACTATCGTCTGTAAATCCTACATTTCTCGCATTTTTACACGAACGGAAACCTTTATCAATGACAGACTTAGAAGAACATGCAAAAAATTTTTGCACTGCTCACCCAACCATGGATCTAAGTAATGCACAGATTAAGAATGAATTGCCTGTTGCTTCTGCAGCACAACAAAACAATTTTTCACGAAATCGTTCCTTTAGTGCTGACAGGTATGCCAATAAGGGAAATAATTACAATTTTAAAAATGATAACTTTTACAAAGGGAAGCAATTTCAACAATCTGCTCCATTTAATGTTTCTTGGAACCAAGCTCACAGATCGCGAGATTTTGGTAACAATAATTTTAAAAATAATCAAGGACATTATAATAAACAAAACTGGAGATCAAGATCTCAGGGTCCGCAAAACAGACAAGGTTCTTGGAATAAAAATTTTAAAGAACATCATAACTTTAATTATACAAATTATCGGACTCATCCAAATTTTAACTCAAGCAGAAACGACAATTATGGCAATTTTAATGTAAATAATCCAAATCGATCGCGTCGCAGAGATAGATCGTCGAGTAATACGGGTAGACATTCTAATGTCTCTTTAATTGATACACAGGCTAACATTGAACAGGGTAAAGTAGCTGAAACTCACAATGCTATGTCTTGTTCTCTTGATTGTACCCAGGTGAAAGACTGTCTAGAATGCTCGACTCTTTTCCAGCCTAAGGCGATCACGACGCTGCGTTGCGGACATACCTTGCCTAGTCTACCTGCAGTCTGTACGGCCACTGCTGCGTCAGTACACCAGGGACAGGGCTCTCTTAAGTTTAACAAGGGATTTGTCAACAACATTTCATGCTCTCTCCTATTTGACTCAGGTTGTAGCACTGTGGGCGTCCGGACTTCGCTGATCAACCCAAGTTGTGCCACGGGCAGGGTTGTCAAGTGTGTGACTTTTGGTGGCACCGTTGAAACATTTCCCACTGCTATTATTGACCTTAATACACCATTTTTTTCAGGAAAGATCCAGGCATGTCTCCTTCCGAATCCAATTTGTGATTTAATACTTGGTCGCATACATGGTATTAAAGAGTGTACACCACAGCAAATAGCTGAATGGGAAGAGCGACATATTCAAACTGCAAATGCAGTAGTGACTAGAGCGCAAGCTACTAATATGTCGCATGATACACCTATTGAACCTACAGTTCATACCACTTGTGATGATGATGCTCCTATTTCACGGGAGTTGTTTGCAACATTGCAAAAGAATGATGATTCATTAAAAAAAATTTTTTCAGTATGTGAACAAAAAGAATACCAGCAACAAACTTGCAAAATCTAGACATGACTTTATACTTAAAAATGGGATTTTGGTTAGAGTAATACGGGAAAAGGATTCATCCTTATGTTATCAGATCTTAGTCCCATCCTCTATGAGATCTCGTATATTACGACATGCGCATGACTCGCAATGTGCGGGCCATATGGGTTTTTCGCGTACCAAATCCAGAGTGCTTTCGGCATTCTACTGGCCAGGCGTCCATAGGGACATCACTCTCTATTGTCGGTCCTGTTTGATATGTCAGGAAGTTAAGGTACGGGGTCCATTTCATGCGGCTCCTATTCAAGCTCCGGACATCCCGATTAGACCATTTGATAAAATGGCTATAGACATTATTGGTCCGATGCTTCCATCTGCTAGAGGGCATACGCATATCCTTACGTGCATTGATATGTGCACTCGTTGGCCTGAGGCCATCCCTCTCAAGAACACTTCATCTGCCAGTGTAGCAGAGGCATTGATGTTAATCTTCTCACGCATTGGTTTTCCACGGAAAATCTTGTCGGATCATGGGGTTCAGTTCATTTCTGAATCCATGTCTCAAGTTATGAAGACATTAGGTATAGACAGATCTCTTAGTTCTATTTATCATCCGATGTCAAATGGGTTAATTGAGCGTCTCAATAGGACACTCAAGCAGTTGTTAGGTAAGATGACCCAAGACCATCCCCAAGACTGGGATCGGGTCATACCCGCTGCTCTGTTCGCGTATCGCGAAGTACAAAACCAAGCCACGGGGTTTTCTCCATTCCAGTTAGTTTTTGGCATGCAACCACGTGGTCCGATGTCGTTAATCCACGACTTATTGGTTGACGAGAATATTGAAGAGGAAACTCAATCCTCTTATGAGTATGTGATCTCTCTGAGAAAGAGAATCATAGATGCTTGTAGACTAGCTACTGCATCATCCGAACAAGCCAAAGAAAAAGCTCGTCTATTTGCAAACAAGTATAGACGTCTTCGCCAGCTTATTCCTGGTGACGAAGCTTTTGTATTACTCCCTGCGCATAACAATCGTCTTTTAATTACCTGGAGAGGTCCTTTCAGGATCATCTCAGGAATATCCAATGTCGACTACATCGTTGATGTTAATGGTAAAAACTAAAACCTTCCACATTAACATGTTGAAGGAGTATTACTCACGTCCTGATTATCTACAGTCAGTGTTCCAGGCAACTGACGATCCTACACCTCCTATTCAACACTATTCTAGTTTGTCAGTCATCCAAGAAGAAGAATCTTCTTTCGATGATGTACAACTACCAATACCAGTCGTACCACTCCATTCCACTGAGAAATGGAATGATGTTACAATCTCATCTACTCTTTCGGCTGATCAAAGTCAGCAAGTCTCTAATATTCTACACACGTATGAGGATGTCCTCACTGACATCCCAGGTCATACGTCAGTCATCCAACATGACATTATTCTGACTGACGATACGCCTATTCGAGTTCGCCCATATCCTATTCCTTTACACTTTCGTGATAAGGTTGATAAGGAATTGGATGAGATGCTTCAATTGAATATAATTGAACCATCTTCATCACCATATTCTTCTTCTATGGTAATCATTAGGAAGAAGGACAACAATATACGTCTTTGCGTAGATTACAGGAAATTAAACAAAGTTACAAAATTCGATGCGGAACCGTTACCTCTTTTAGACGACTTATTGGAGAGGTTATCTCATGCCACATTCTTTTCGAAATTTGACCTTTCAAAGGGCTATTGACAAGTGCCACTCACTCCTAAAGCAAAGCCATTCACCGCTTTCTCGACGCCACGGGGTCTTTTTCAATGGAATTTTATGCCATTCGGATTAATGAATGCGCCAGCTACCTTTGTACGCATGATGCGCCGCATATTGTCTCATCGTCCGGATGTCATTACTTATATAGATGACATCTGTCTTTTCAGTGACTCTTGGGATGAACATATTCATGGATTAAAAGCTTTACTTTCTACCTTACGGGATTATAACTTAACAGCGAAACCTTCAAAGGCTTTTGTCGGTTTTCATGACATCTCATTTCTGGGTCACCGCATAGGTCATGGTTTCATGTATACAGAAGACAGTAACGTCTCTAAAATTTTAAACATCTCGGCACCTAAGACAAAAAAACAAGTTAGGTCGCTTTTAGGACTAATACAGTTCTATTCAAAATTCATCCCTCATTTGTCTACTATAACTGCACCTTTTTCGTCTCTACTGAAGAAAGGCACATCTAATGTAATAAAGTGGTCGCAGGATCACCAAACGGCGTTAGACTATATAAAACAATTTTTTTCAAATGAACCTTTTTTGAGGTTGCCTAACAAAAATCTCACTTTCATTCTTCGCAGTGATGCAAGTTCTTACGCTATTGCTGCAGTTTTGATGCAGGAATATAACGGCACCTTATTTCCGGTGATGTACGTGTCCAGAAAACTTACGGAGAGCGAACTCAAATACTCCGTTCTGGATAAAGAGCTCCTCGCATTTGTGTGGGCAATCACAAAACTGGAACGTTACCTCCTCGGCTCACACTTTGTGGTGGAATCTGACCAAAAAGCTCTTACCGCACTGAACACGAAGAACGTTAAATCATCGAAGTCAGCGCGTTACGCTATAGCGCTTCAACCATTCAATTTTGAAATACGAGCTATTCCTGGAGTGAAGAATGTGTTCGCAGACTGTTTGTCTAGATGCCCAAGCGAACTTGTCGAAACTAAACCACTTCCAGATGTTGAAACATCCTCACCGATAACATGAATAACTTTGTACATTATCATTGATTGTACATCTATAAAGACTGTTTATATAACTGAATTATTCGTATAAGTATAACTTTCATGATATACTTACTTATAGATTACAACATTACTTCTTGTGTAGTAACGTTTTATTAAAACGGGAACAGTGGTATTAGAGTAACATTTTATTAGTACGGGAACATTGGTACTACAGTAACATTTTATTAGAATGGAAACATTGTTAAGAGCGACAAATATACATTTGTTATTCCTATGGAACATATTACACTACATATCGTGTTCGAGAATATATTTTATCGTGTATGGAACATTGAGAACATCGTCTCGTCGATTACTAACTAGTTGTAACTGAACATTGACAATGAGTGATATTGGAATTACTTAGAATATATTAGTAACTGGTTATTTGTTAGTAATTAAGAAATATATATATATTAGAATAATTCAATTTAATATATTTAATTGATTATGGATCACACACATACTAACTTTCTTAGTTGTCACGTAATACCTGCATTCACGGGTCTTAGTTATGATATCTCACTGTTAGATCACTAGTCAACCATACTAGTGTTAGAAAACATTAAGGGTGTTGATTCTTAAAGTTTTTAATTTTGCATTGCTTCATTTTTGCACATTGTATTTTCAATTTTCTGTTTTATTGATTCTCTTGTCATTGATTATCATCAGTGTTGCTGTTCATTTTCATTTTTGAAAATCATATGTTTCAAATTTTTTTTTTTTTTGAAAACTTAGTTGAATTTTATTATCATCTTTTTTTTATGGTTTTTTCATTTTTCATTTTCAACTTGTTTTTACTTCGAATATTACCACATCGTTCCAAAGTAGGTCGATCGTGGATGTGTGCTTTAATGCATACTATCATTTAGTTATATTGATTTCATTTAATATTCTTTTCTTAATATGATATAACTTTATGCATTTCATATCTTGTGGTAGTTTTGACTCACCTCTCTCGGGTACTAAGATCAAAAAAAATTAATAGAATTAATTTTTTTTAAGGGGAGGTAATAAGGGAGCTGTTACGTACATTTATTACCTAAGGGGGTAGTCTTCGGTCCTGCCAAATGTACGCACCAGTCTTAATATAGTTATATTATTTGTGCGTTCGATTGATTCACGCACTGACGTGCACAATGCAGTGTGAGTTGCTTTGGACGCACGGGTAACCTAGTTTGGGGATTGTGACGTCATGTTTTGAACGGGGCAGTACGGACCATATTTATGGCCGTGGAATATTTCTTGTATTCGTGGCAAGTTAGTGGAAGCCATTAGTTCTACTGATATATATATTGGTCTTCATGTCGAAGCCAATAGTGGAAGTATCATGTAAGTGTCGCCCCATTTCATATTGAATGTTTATTGATTTTAATTGAAGTATCAGGCCGCTCCTAGTTATGGTCTAGCGGGAATCCATCGTAGTATGTCATTCCTAGAATGGACTAACGGAGTCGATTGCCTTGTTTGAATTACCGTAGAGGGAGGATACCTACGAGGATACGAAGTTAATTGATTTTGTATGCTTCTCATGTTTGAATATGCCGTTTCGTCAATGCCAAAGTCATGGCATGGATTTTGGGAGAGGTTAGTCAACAGAAGACTCTAACCTGATTGTATTGCCGTGTATAACTTTATCTGGATTATATATATGCTACATAAGTATTGTATGAAGAAAGTCTGGGAATTTTACGGGTATGATATCAAAGATTGATCCTTGAACATGAATCCATTTACCACGATAGACGTCCTTGGAAGAAGGTCAACGGACTTCATTGTAACTATATATTAACGGAGAACAGAAGTGATCCTCAGCTCACTTGGACAGAAGATGACTTGATTGTTGAAGAATCTCCAAGAATTTAGAGTATGATCAGTAACTTTAAAGTATGACATTTGCATATGTAACCTGTAACCATGATCGTCTTGTGTATTCCCGTCTCTATCGTGTCAATAAATAACATGTACTTTCACCAACGACTTGCGTGCAGTCCTGAATTGGAGAATTGACTATTACTTGTTGGAGTTCGTTTTAAGAACACTTCTGAGATATTTTCATTGAGAAAACCATTCGCGTATTTTAAGCTAGCATAGACCAGTGACACCATACACTAGCTTACAACTACCTCTTGATTATGAGTATGAACGACCCAACACTCGCACAGTACTACTTAAAACTATCCTCCAACGAAACTTAGAAATTCTACTTTGTCATAGATTTTTGATAGGGGAATTAAGACTTGGGTTGGTCCCTTCTGAATAGATTAGAATAAGTGATAGCAACAATGAGAGTAGGTAATAGAAATAGATTTTCACGAGTGAGATGGTAGAAATTAATAGAGTCTGTCCCTGAAATCGAGAATCTTCTCTCTTTCAGCCTATCTTCTTCAACAGATCTAGAGGAGTCAGACAGTCTATTGACTATATATATATATATATATATATATATATATATATATATATATATATATACCACTCACGTATACACACACATAAGTGACGACAGTTAGACGCACAGACGTGAAAACTGTAATAATGGAATATAGATATGTTGGAACGAGCTGACCGACACACTTGAATAATGTTTATGTAAATTTATTAACATAAGTAAAATTTACCACAACACATAAATGTTAATATCAAGCACAGAAAATACATATAAGGTAATGAATTACTACAAGTAGAATAGACTCATAGGTGTAATCTCTTCCCTCGATGTTTAACCCACGATCCTGTTAGAAGAAAAGTGATATCCCCAAAGAGTCACGGATATATACACTATAGTCTCAGATTTCCCTCTAAAGTTGAGAACAGAATGTATTCCCTAATCTATCCTAAGAGAGGAAAACCCGCATTTAGCAACAATTTGCATAAATGAAATTACAAAAAAATGTGGGTGTACAAAACATATCACAAAAGAATCACTCAGTCTGCTTTCACTCTGTTCTTTCAGCAGGGGCCCATGTCTCACTTTTCTTACCTAAAATCTTGCTGGTATTCGCCGTCTGGAGCACGTTAGTACACACACACACCGTTTAAACTGTCTTTCATTTGACGAAGCGGATCCCAGCTCTGC
The DNA here is from genome assembly GCA_024509875.1 of Oreohelix idahoensis. NCBI lineage: Eukaryota > Metazoa > Mollusca > Gastropoda > Stylommatophora > Oreohelicidae > Oreohelix > Oreohelix idahoensis. The sequence continues at coordinate 69,754 of JAMPIV010018488.1, forward strand.
AGATTTTGGTTTCATCCGATGGGTCCGGGGAGCGTCCTCTTCATGCGAAAGTTTTCTTTTCAGATTTAAGTTAGTGTCAATTTACTCAGTTCAGGTAAGAATTAGACTTAAGCGGGCTCACAGTGTCAGAATCACGAGGTTTCCCGTATTTCGGAAAATGACCGGTTGGTAACTTCTCTCAATAGATAATTATTGGTCACACCACAATTTAGTCAAAATATCGGAATGTTAATGTAATTTTTCTCGCCACAGGGCTGCCTGTACATGAGAGTTTGTGAAGAAATAAAATCTGTATCAATAGGCCCAGTATAGGCATTTAGTCTTTAAAACCGTTAGTGAGATTTGCACTGTGTCTATTTCTGGAGGCAACCACACTGCCAGACAGGTGTTAACCTGTAGACCCACGTGGTTAAAGATAAAAATGTTTCTTCTCTCAGTTGTACTAAAACCGCTGGTAAAACGTTGGGCTGACCCAGACTGTATAAGGAAAAGAAAAGTACAAAATACTTAACCACAATATTATACACACCTCCTACCCTCGCGTAAAAATTATAATATTATATTCATAAAAAATCAATCACCATGAATTAGAAATACATACGTATTTCGTCAATACTCAATGATGAATCAGTGCAGTTATAAGTTAGTTAAAAATATTCTCGACTGATTACCCGAAATTTAATTAAATTTTATTTACAGCTGCATGAGTTTAAGCTAGAAATAATAATTTATTCTGCTTTCCACTGTAACACGTCAACTAGAGAATATAACAGACTTATAATTTAATCCCTCTGCACAGAAATCAAACTAGTGAAAATAAAATAAGCGATCACCACCTAACTCACTCAAAAAATACTAGATATATGATATTATCTCCAAACAGAACTACCGGCTATCGCACGAACTAGAATTTATTCACTAGATAGGTATTCTAGAAGCTCGACAAAAAATTGACGAGAAAACTAAGAACTTCGCTATACAAGCTTATTCTCTAGCACGAGCGATCCGTCTACTGCAAAGAATTGGAGAACTGAATGAATAGTCTCAGCTAATGGTGTAGATATCTGAAAACAGACAAAGGATCCCACGCTATTTCTCCCAAGACCCAAAATAGTCCCGTCTAACACTTCGCATTCAGTCGAGCGCCAGCCATAAACTGCCAATGCGCGTCTTAACACCTCCTACTAACTATGGCCATTTCTGAGCGATGAATGAGTTTCATATCACACCTCTCACCGAGAAAACTACCCTAAATGCGTCGTGTCAGATGAAAATGTAGACGATCGTCTGCCATCATATGTCTGTCGAGAACGAATTTCACACTATTCAGTTTCATCTAGGACATAGCTTAACAGCAATAAAAAGTGTGTTGCTAAATAAGAAAAGAGACAGGCAAAGGTATGAATGGGAGAGTTATATTTTCACAATCAAACGAATGCGAAAAAAGAAAAAAAGGATAAAAGAGCGATAATAAAGTAGAAGACGCGGGTAGAATAAAGAAAAGATATAGAAATTTATTAATCATAAATCTCTCTGCGACATACTTAAATAAAAGTGATTTCTAGAACGTAGCTAGGTTGTCTAGCGAGACTGTTGATGTCTGAATAAATGAAGTCTAAAACTGCTCTGGTATAAATATATCTCTGATGAAAGGAAATCATTACATTATCGAAACCCCAGACTCTCTCTACCACATGTTCGCACCTAGAGGAGAATCTACATAAATTATATCTCATTCTACGAATTCTCACGCTGAAGCCGAAACAGACTCGCAACTCGAGCGGACAGTCTGTCTTTGATCTTGCGTAACATGATTTACCAGACCGTGCCAGAGATTTCTGCTCTCGAGAATTCACACTATTACTTCCTCCGACTATGGTCATAAACGGAATACACGCACGCTCGTCTTTCATCTCAAATCTTTCACCTTGAATAATTAACCTATAGCCGAGCAGATTAGAGAAAAGTGGTAGACGATCGTCTTACTTCTTATCCCTGTCGAGAACGAATTAACACGATTCGGTTTCTGTGGCGACACGGTAGAAGAAAGGATAGATAGAAGAAAAAAAAGAGAGTACCAATCTCTTTCACAGTGTATTTTGGCTCGCTGTAAGTTGTGACCGCTTGGCATACACTACAATTAATACGTGTTAAAAACCACATAATGAGAATAACAACGTTAAAAGCAGTTAAGACATTTGTGCACAAAATACAGTGTCATGACAAGTTCACGGCTTCGAGAAAAGCTGTCCCAGAAAAACAAAATAGTAAGTGTGTGTTTATTGAATGGAAAATTCTGGGAGAAGTTGCAAGTCTTGGGTTTTTTCCGTTGCTAGAGTGAGAGTCGTGTGAAAAAAGTCGAAAAGCTGAGAAGAGCGTGCGCAAATGTTGATGTTTGGTGCCGAGTGAAAAATAAAGCATCGTGTGAAAATTGGCGGGAAAAAAGAGTGGCAGTACATAAAGAAGAGACGTGGGCGATTGACAGGAATCCAGGGCTTGTACAGATTTTAGGAATCGTTAGGCGAGAGAATTTTTTCAGAACTTCGTCTTTGAGATTATCAAGACAAGTTGTTTTTAACTTGACAAGTTTTTCAAGTTAGACTAGTATATTTTAAGTAGACAAGTTTGTGTTTTACCCTGTTAGATAGATTATTCCTGTGGATTTTCCATTTTCATTTTGTTTTGGATATTCACTACTTTGGGTAAGAAAGAAATAAGTGCTTCATCATTGTGTCAATAACATTGCTGTTCCACATTACGTTAATAAAAGATATTCTATTTTTCTACATTGCTGCGTTTTCCTTGAAACATTACAGTTGGATTGTTTGACTAAACCACTATAACAGGACATTGCTTTTCACTAACCATAAAAAAGGGTACGAACGAACTCTGGGAAGGAAGAATAAAACAAGGTCAAGAATTTCCAACTCAGGCGGACAGACCAGTAACGACTTGAACCAAGAAACGTACAAGAGTTAGCGCACTTCAAAATATTTACCTGCGGTCAACCATTAACTGAAACTGACCCGGTCAGCTGACAGACACACACACATTCTTTCATTGATGTAAGTAAACACAGCCCGGTAATACGATACTATTTGATGCCGCGACCTACGCACAAATAACTGCACTGCCACACTTAACTCTATTTGGCGCCGTGACTAACCCCTTTTTCGTTTGTGAAAGCATACTCATTCTGGCAAGCGAACAGCCACCTTTTTTTTAGTGATAGCAGACAGGCCTAATCACTATTAATCACTATCATGGATTCACAAATGTTGCAACAGCGGCTTGACCACTAACAACACTTGATAAATATCCAGCAACAGCGCCAACAACAACACTTACTAAATATCCAGCTACAGCAACAGCAATATGATTTTCAACCATACAAACCTAAATGGAAAAGAGACACTGTCCAAACACGAGCAGATTGGAGGAGTAGTTTACATAGAAGACATCAACGGATAGCTGTAAGAAATTTTGTTAGTCAAATCAAGAAAGGAATGACACTGCACATAACTAACATCAACAGTGGGAAGTGTCAGTTAACAACCGAAAATGGTTGGATAATGAATGTACAGCCGGTATTTCCTACGCACAACCTTCTCCAACCACAACGCAAATATACGGAAGAAGATCCAACAGACAACTTCGACATCCTACAGGAACAAATGAAAGACCCGGAAGTTGTTACACTAAAGAACCAAATTACAGAAACACAAGCAACAGTCAAGGATAGCAACACAACTTTACAGGCAGAAAAAACACAGAAGTACTGTACTTCAAATCAACCGGACCCCGGTACTACCTGTCACCAGTCACATTCGCCTACACGTAGCGAAGACAACATTCCTCCTAACATACAACCGGAACGACTACCCCAACAATAGCAGACTGTACAAGATGCCAACACCCATCTACCTACACAACTATCTTCTGATACACAGTTTTCGTCAAGGAAAGACAATGCTATATTTTAGAGTTACTCCAGTTTGCTCTGGCTGGGTTACCCTAAATGGTTTCATTTTCCTTGTCCGAATACGATAGAATTGTCTAGACGAGACAAAATATTTTAGAGTCGGCCGGCGTGCTCTGCTGGCTGCTCTGAAATGTTTTTTTGATGATGCCAGCCACCTTCTATGTCATCCAGTTGATGCTATCAGCGGAAGTCATAACCGCCAGTGAAGAGAAAAATCTGCAGAGGCGCAACTCTATTCAACATGCACAGTTACAGTATTAAAACCGTTATATTTTGTATTAGAAGATTTAAATTACATTTTGTTTGCACTTGGAAATATATGTATTGTTGTACATTATACCAGTACTTAACCAAACACATGCATGTACTATTTGCCACTAAGGAAGAATCTCAAGGGTTAAAGAAGACATTGTTTGATCGTAAGACAAGCACATCAACCAAAACGGGCTACATTTTTGTTGGCACTGCACCCGACCGCAAACTATGACAGTTTATGTCATAATATTAAGACTTTGGCGGAAAACCAAAACATTATTACACATGTGATTAGCTGGAGCATCACAAATGGTGAACGATACTCAAAGCAGTTTTTCTCAATTAACATATTTTTTACTTGTCTAACAGACATATGCTATGGATCGATTTGTGATTACATATTATGCATTGTTTGAATTTCATTTATATCGCATAAATAACTATATACCATATATCATGCCTTTTTAACAAATTACTGTGTTGAGACACACAGATGTTGTACTCGTCCAGTACAAATTATTTAAGCTCTAATGCTTATCTAAAATGTTAACCCACACCTCTCTACTCCCTTTTCCCTACGCACAAACTGTCCAGACGTGACCTTAACACCACCTCGCTGTTTTTCGCTATGTCAAATCCAATCTTCGTTTTCACCACCTTATAAGTATTGTATTAATACATGACCAATTTACATTGCGTATTGCACACTGCTATCCATATCCCATAGTTTAATGACATAGTGTATAAACAACTTGTATGTCTCCCCCGTTTTACTCAATATAATTCTACTGTGTCCCTCGTTTTACGAAATAATATTTTTCCCCCATTTTTTCGGCTCACATGTATACTGAGATCTTGTAATACATTTTAAAGTTAGCTTACAGGTATACTGAGATCTTGACAAAAAAAAAAAAAATTTTTTTTGGCTCACATGTATACTGACATCTTAAAATTTTTATTAAATTTTTTTTGGCTCACATGTATACTGAGACCTTGTAGTTTTTTTTTTTTCATTTTGGCTCATAAATATATGCCCCCAGTCAATGACTTATACCAGTAACATAAATTTTTCTCAACAATTGTCTATTGCCAATTGCTTCATAAATATATGCCCCTATTTCATATTTTGCCCCAGTACGTATGTTAGGGACTTGATTTTTTTTTTAGTTGATAGGACGAAAATGTCTCCACGTGGGATACATTTTTGTGGCCCCGGGACTTGTGTGACCGCTTGGCATACACTACAATTAATACGTGTTAAAAACCACATAATGAGAATAACAACGTTAAAAGCAGTTAAGACATTTGTGCACTAAATACAGTATCATGACAAGTTCACGGCTTCGAGAAAAGCTGTCCCAGAACAACAAAATAGTAAGTGCATGTTTATTGAATGGAAAAATTTGGGAGAAGTTGCAAGTCTTGGGTTTTTCCGTTGCTAAAGTCGAAATAACAGAATGTCGTGTGCAAAAAAGTCGAAAAGCTGAGAAAAGCGTGTGCAAATGTTGATGTTTGGTGTCGAGTGAAAAATAAAGCATCGTGTGAAAATTGGCGGGAAAAAAGAGTGGGCTGTATATAAAGCAGAGACGTGGGCGATTGACAGGATCCAGGACTTGTACAGATTTTAGGAGTCGTTAGGCGAGAGAATTTTTTTCAGAACTTCGTCTTTGAGATTATCAAGACAAGTTGTTTTTAACTTGACAAGTTTTTTTTCAAGTTAGACTAGTATATTTTAAGTAGACAAGTTTGTGTTTTACCCTGTTAGATAGATTATTCCTGTGGATTTCCATTTTCATTTGTTTTGGATACTCACTACTTTGGGTAAGAAAGAAATAAGTGCTTCATCATTGTGTCAATAACATTGCTGTTCCAAATTACGTTAATAAAATATATTCTATTTTTCTACACTGCTGCGTTTTCCTTGAAATATTACGGTTGGATTATTTGACTAAACCACTATACAAGACATTGCTTTTCACTAACCATAAAAAAGGGTACGAACGAACTCTGGGAAGGAAGAATAAAACAAGGTCAAGAATATCCATCTCAGGCGGACAGACCTGTAACGACTTGAAGCAAGAAAACGTACAAGAGTTAGCGCACTTCAAAATATTTACCTGCGGTCAACCATTAACGGAAAACTGACCCTGACCCGGTCAGCTGACAGACACACACATTCTTTCATTGATGTAGTAAACACAGCCCGGTAATACGATACTATTTGGCTTGCGTTTCCCACTTCCACACAAGATGAGTCAGAGTCAAAGTTTATACACCCTCCACAAGAGCGTAAAAAGCTGTACACAAAACGTCGAGCTAAACCAAAGAACATCGCACAGCTCAGTGCATCAACTTCGCAACACCCTACTGTAACTGTCTTTTTCTCTTGTTGAGGTGATCACTGGCCCAAGACAGTATACTTGTTGTTAGATGTGTAGTGCGAGCGTATGATGAACTGAGTGTGGGTGCGAATGAAGGCGCGAATGTGTTTAGGCTCGTATATATGAAGACCCTGCAACCCATACTCTCACATGCAGTAGTCAAGGATGCTTGGACACTGCAGGCATGTTTCAAGACATTTATTGACGAGAACACACATAGTATCAACAGGAACAGTCAGTGTAACAAGGTCATGCTGACCGGAAATCGATAGGTATACATTTGGCATTCAAAAAGGTAAACATCAGAGTAGACGTGCATGGTCAATAGCAAAGTTCTTCAATAATGACAGTTCGTAGCGTCGCCCTTGGCATCTCTGACTAAACGCGTCAGATGCCTTAGTCACTTTGACACATAGGTGCAACTTGGCATTCCCCGCCAATTGCACATTATCAGGCTGTAGTATAATAGCCGAAAGCACAGGCCTCGTTCTGACGTCGGCTGTGTACTTCTGTTAAATAGGTTATCATCAACCCTGCAGTAATGCTTATTGTAGACATAAATCCCGCCAATCTGCGGTTCCCACAATATATCTTCGTCACTGGAGTTCTGGACAATATAAAGACTAACAGTCTTGGATGGCTACCTCGAGCACAAATATATAAGTTCTGAAATATATAGGATCGGTGAGCTGCAGTTCACACTAAGTAATCCTTTTACATGTTCTGCCACCGAAAAGCGTAATAATGCATAAAGGTCGGTATTACCTGGAAAATGAATCCTCAGAACATAACAAGGAATTCTGTCGTCATCCCGACGCACAGAGATTCACTGGGGAAAACTGCCATAGCAGTTACTTCGAAGATTCTCCCCGAAAAACAATGGACTCTTGGTCCCTTCAGAAAAACAGGACCTTCCCGACTTGCCGGAAGTATAACTCTCTCCCGCTTAAAAAACCTTCCCATAGGCCTACGCCCGAACTGTCAACCTTTGACCCTAAAGGTCAAAACACAATGAATGAATAAACAAGGGAAGACAACCCCTAATCAACCTGACATCGCAGGTAAAAACACAATTATACTTATGATAAAACATAGGCAAATAACTTGACAGATGACTCCGTCGAAAATGACAGCAACACCTACCTGTTACACTACATCACCCGTCACTGCTGTAGACACTGAGGAGAAACACGACAGAAGATTGTCTACGACAGACGCTCTGTAAAAGAAACGTTCAACTAAGCGACACAACTTCGCACAGCACAGTGCATCAACATCGCAACACCCTACCTGTAAAACTTCAGCAACCGACACTGCTGTAGACACTGAGTAGAAAATTAGTGTAAATGAGATAAAGAAGGCAATAAAAAGTACTCTAAGAGGACTCGATCTTAACAACTTGACAGCAAGGCAGATGCGGAAAGAGCTAGAAGTAAAGTTTGACACAGACTTATCAAAAAGGAAACAAGAAGTGCGCGAACTTTTGATCTGCTGTCTAGAAGAGACGCTCTATTAGAGTTACTCCAGTTTTCTCTAGCTGGGTTACCCTAAATGGTTCCATTTTCCTTGTCCGAGTACGATAGCAGATTTGTCCAGGAAAGACAATGCTATATTTTAGAGTTACTCCAGTTTGCTCTGGCTGGGTTACCCTAAATGGTTTCATTTTCCTTGTCCGAGTACGATAGCAGATTTGTCCAGGAGAGACAATGCTATATTTTAGAGTTACTCCAGTTTGCTCTGGCTGCGTTACCCTAAATGGTTTCATTTTCCTTGTCCGAGTACGATAGAACTGTCTAGACGAGACAAAATATTTTAGAGTCGGCCGGCGTGCTCTGCTGGCTGCTCTGAAATGTTTTTTTGATGATGCCAGCCACCTTCTATGTCATCCAGTTGATGCTATCAGCGGAAGTCATAACCGCCAGTGAAGAGAAAAATCTGCAGAGGCGCAACTCTATTCAACATGCACAGTTACAGTATTAAAACCGTTATATTTTGTATTAGAAGATTTAAATTACATTTTGTTTGTACTTGGAAATATATGTATTGTTGTACATTATACCAGTACTTAACCAAACACATGCATGTACTATTTGCCACTAAGGAAGAATCTCAAGGGTTAAAGAAGACATTGTTTGATCGTAAGACAAGCACATCAACCAAAACGGGCGATTTTGCCGTTTGTAGGCAATGCGCTACATTTTTGTTGGCACTGCACCCGACCGCAAACTATGACAGTTTATGTCATAATATTAAGACTTTGGCGGAAAACCAAAACATTATTACACATGTGATTAGCTGGAGCATCACAAATGGTGAACGATACTCAAAGCAGTTTTTCTCAATTAACATATTTTTTACTTGTCTAACAGACTTATGCTATGGATCGATTTGTGATTACATATTATGCATTGTTTGAATTTCATTTATATCGCATAAATAACTATATACCATATATCATGCCTTTTTAACAAATTACTGTGTTGAGACACACAGATGTTGTACTCGTCCAGTACAAATTATTTAAGCTCTAATGCTTATATAAAATGTTAACCCACACCTCTCTACTCCCTTTTCCCTACGCACAAACTGTCCAGACGTGACCTTAACACCACCTCGCTGTTTTTCGCTATGTCAAATCCAATCTTCGTTTTCACCACCTTTATCTTCCCCCCGTGTCGATTTCCCCATGCGAGTTCTTCTATTTTTTCTTTACCTTTCTCCCACGCCTCGCGTTCATTCATCTATCCAACACCGGAACTACTTTCTCTCCTCCCCCAGCTATTTCATTGTACTATAAACCCCCACCACCCCTCCCTCTCCTTCAGTTGACGCCCCACTGTGCAGTCAATGAGAGTTCAAACATCCAGTGTGACCTTTCATCGCTCCCGTTCACATTAGCGAAAGTCATGGTCACAGGTAACCAGCTATGGTCAGTAACCATTCAGATGTAAATATTAAGATAGGATTCACTTATTGTCCTGAGTGTTGATTAACACTCGAGTTTTGTTTGACATGACCAAACCTTATATGTGTCGACTTTAAATAAAAAGTTCAATAAGTTTAACATTAATTATGTATATTTACTATAATAACTCCATGTTTTTATGTACTTATTATTAGCGTGTTAAGTAAAGATTATATAAGTATTGTATTAATACATGAACAATTTACATTGCGTATTGCACACTGCTATCCATATCCCATAGTTTAATGACATAGTGTATAAACAACTTGTATGTCTCCCCCGTTTTACGCAATATAATTCTACTGTGTCCCTCGTTTTACGAAAAAATATTTTTTCATCCTTTTTGGCTCACATGTATACTGAGATCTTGTAATACATTTTTAAGTTAGCTTACAGGTATACTGAGATCTTGAAAAAACAATTTTTGGCTCACATGTATACTGACATCTAGAAAAATTTTTTTATTTAAAAAAAAATTTTTTTTTTGGCTCACATTTATACTGAGACCTTGTAGTTTTTTTTCATTTTGGCTCATAAATATATGCCCCCAGTCAATGACTTATACCAGTAACATACATTTTTCTCAACAATTGTCCATTGCCAATTGCTTCATAAATATATGCCCCCATTTCATATTTTGCCCCAGTACGTATGTTAGGGACTTGATTTTTTTAGTTGATAGGTCAAAAATGTCTCCAGATGGAATACATTTTTGTGGCATCGGGACTTGTGTGACCGCATGGCATACACTACAATTAATACGTGTTAAAAACCACATAATGAGAATAACAACGTTAAAAGCAATTAAGACATTTGTACACAAAATACAGTGTCATGACAAGTTCACGGCTTCGAGAAAAGCTGTCCCAGAACAACAAAATAGTAAGTGCCTGTTTATTGAATGGAAAATTCTGGGAGAAGTTGCAAGTCTTGGGTTTTTTCCGTTGCTAGAGTGAGAGTCGTGTGAAAAAAGTCGAAAAGCTGAGAAGAGCGTGTGCAAATGTTGATGTTTGGTGCCGAGTGAAAAATAAAGCATCGTGTGAAAATTGGCGGGAAAAAAGAGTGGGCAGTATATAAAGAAGAGACGTGGGCGAGTGACAGGAATCCAGGGCTTGTACAGATATTAGGAGTCGTTAGGCGAGAGAATTTTTTCAGAACTTCGTCTTTGAGATTATCAAGACAAGTTGTTTTTAACTTGACAAGTTTTTCAAGTTAGACTAGTATATTTTAAGTAGACAAGTTTGTGTTTTACCCTGTTAGATAGATTATTCCTGTGGATTTTCCATTTTCATTTTGTTTTGGATATTCACTACTTTGGGTAAGAAAGAAATAAGGGCTTCATCATTGTGTCAATAACATTGCTGTTCCACATTACGTTAATAAAAGATATTCTATTTTTCTACATTGCTGCGTTTTCCTTGAAACATTACAGTTGGATTGTTTGACTAAACCACTATAAAAGGACATTGCTTTTCACTAACCATAAAAAAGGGTACGAACGAACTCTGGGAAGGAAGAATAAAACAAGGTCAAGAATTTCCAACTCAGGCGGACAGACCTGTAACGACTTGAACCAAGAAACGTACAAGAGTTAGCGCACTTCAAAATATTTACCTGCGGTCAACCATTAACTGAAACTGACCCGGTCAGCTGACAGACACACACACATTCTTTCATTGATGTAGTAAACACAGCCTGGTAATACGATACTATTTGATGCCGCGACCTACGCACAAATAACTGCACTGCCACAAAGTGATAGTCCGACACTTGTAAGAAGAAATGTTTCAGGAGACTGAAATTTAAACTCTTCTCAGTTAAGCAAAGAAGCAAATCCCATCAAGGATCCTGAGAGTATGTTAGGTCTTCATCCACACTTCCCCTGAGGTACTGATATGGCTCATGAGACCCCCAGCTGGTAATTAAGATAATGATTAACAAAAACCAGTTAACTACCAAGCAATATGGAACATATAGTGAAAAGAAAGAAACAACAGTGAAATTCGTTTCTATTAATATATATATATATATATATATATATATATATATATATATATATATATATATATATATATATATATATATATATATATATATATATATATATATATATATATATATATATATATATATATATATTAGACCAAGCTAAATTGGTTACAGAAAAACACAAGGAAGAAAAAACAAATATTATCATATATGGTTATATGTATACAGCACTGGGTAAATGGAGATAAAAATATTCTACACAAAAGTCATGTTTATTATTAGAGTACCCTTTCACGATGGCTGAGGTTTATGTCCTAATTTTAATCACTGACTGGTATGACCTAAGATCGTTTAGTGTTTGGTCCGTTCTAAAAAAGCACTTATCATGAATGGTGTTGCTGCTGTATGACGTCACAATATCACTGCAAGTTTTCTCCCCCTGGTCAAGTTGCTGGAATAGTTCGTAGCAAGTACTGCAAGGTTTCACTGCACGACTGCGATTTCACCTGCCTTCGTCATCACCAGGGAGCTAGGAGATACACACAAAGGAACAATCTATTTAGCTCTCTGGTTAGAGGCATTAATTTGTCCTGAGTGTGGTCCATAAACCAGGCTCAGATATCAGTCATATTATTACACAAATGACATGGACCAATGCTGAGCGCCATTCTTCGAGCTGCAAACATATGATATTAATAGGGTAGGGGTATACATATATCATCAACTGTTGTAAAGGCATACAGAGATCATACACCATTAAATACATGAATGCGATAACATATACCCATTAAATAAAAGAAGCGGGCATGGTAGTGCATATGCCTTCGGGAAACAACCTAAAAGGACATCAAAGGTAAAGGAACCCGTTAAACGCCCATTGGGGCATATTGGGAATATGGTGTTAGGCCCATATTATCTTGACCGTCGGCACACTAGGGGTGATGTGGTCGGCATCACGCCGGCCGCCTTAACCTTCCCAGAAGTTGCTCTGGTACCCATTTGGGGCTGGGTCGACCCAGGAGCCGTTTGTGGCCTAAAAAATTCCCGCCTCATCTGGGGATCGAACCATAGACCACTGCTCTAGGAAGCCAGTGCACTAACCACTATGCTACCGCGGCTCCAAAAGGACATCAAAGGCATACAAAAAGGCATACAAAAAATCATATAACAGTAAACATATGGATTCCCTAATATATACAACCATTATATGAAAGTATGAAATTGCCTGAAAAGCAGTGCAAGCATTAACTCAAGTTAATTGCATATAATGAGATAATAATGGAAAGCAGTTCAAACATTCAATACAAATAATTGCATATAAGAAGATAATGCATTTAGCTCACCCGCTTTGATTCCATTATTGAGTTTGGCTACAAAGGCGGCATATACTGTAAAAGCAATTCTTTGGTCCCCTGGTCTGACAGATTATATGCTAGAAGTTTCCGCCTGGGCTTGCAAAATGTGAGTGAAATATACACGATCTATTCTTTCATATATACAGCTAACAGCGGACAATGAACTCATCAACGCTAGGGGAATTCCCCCCTACGGATCACGGGTGAATGTCCTGAAACACTGGGAAATCCTGAATATTCTGGGTCACTGGCCGGATATCACCCGGTCACTTGGAAATCCCCGGCTTATCTGTTTCATTAGCCTCTCAGGTACATAACAAAGCGACATTGAACTGCAAAATCCTGAGGAAGATCATTGTCCGATTAGGCCAGTGTTTCCCAAACGTTTTCGGGTCACCGCCCCCTTGGCTCCCAGGACATGTCCCCAGCGCCCCCTACATTTCCCCATAGTACATAAAAAAACTATAAAGAGTGAAAGATAAAAGCAACAGCTAATTCAAAACAGTGACAACTATTGGCTTTATTTAATACATTGTAATATAAAGCTACAGATACGCTTATTTATTAATTTAATTTAAAAAGAAAAACTTAATTACCTATTCCAGTATTACAAACAGAAGTCTACGAGAGTATATTAGGAACAAACCTACTTCATTGTTCTTTAAACTTCAGTGAGATGGATGTTCCTGGTGCTGTGATATCAGCTTCTCGACATCAGACTGAAAGTTGCTCAGGAGTCTCAGATCATCCGTTCAGTAATTTGCAGTCTGTTCTCTGCTTTGAAAGAAGTTGGAAAACCGCGCTGAAACCGCGCTCTACTAAATACGATGTTGGAAAAGCAATACAGAACATCTTAATCTTTCCCCCACACTGCAGGATAGCGTTCAGAGACGTCTTTCTGCAACTGAAAGTCATGATATGATTTTTTGAACATTGGCTTAAGCTCAACGTCATTTTGCAGCGATATCAGTTCCTTTTCCATCCTTCCTAGTTCCTCACTGCACGTGTCTAGGAATGGATTTATTATCTAATCTGGAATAAGGATCACAAGAAGATCCTGAAACCTCTGAGACATGTCTCAGCATCTCTAGGTGTGCACAAAGACAAAGGACCCCGCTAATGAATAGACGCGAGTTTATATCATAAAACAAACCACGCTGACCTATGCCCCTCCGTCATCGCTGGCGTCCCTCTAAGACCAATGAAATCACTTCAAAAATTAACAACCGTGACCTCCGCCAATTAAATTTGAAAGCAACGCGTGAGTCATATATGTTACAGCTCGCTCCTCCATATTACGTCAAAGTTAAATAATGTTATCCCAACCGCGTGAGCAAAATTAACTTTGATTCGCTCTAACGTAAGTTCGACGTTATCTTGGTAGTGTCCCCCCCTCCCCCGTTTCCGCTGGTGGGTGCTTTATAACGTCCGCCAAAATACCCTTCCTAAATAATGCTCACGCGCTTACTACAATAAAAGTTACCGCGATAATTTTTACAAAGAAAAGCCTACGAGATCGCAATCAATTAATAGAAAGGAAGACTGGTGCAAGTCTTAGAATTTAACCCTACAGTCATCCCTCTTATAAAACGCAATTAATTACCCAGAGAAGAAATCCAAACTCAAGTAGTTATAAAACAAAATTACAGATAGAAAAAGAATTGGGCTTGTTGAAAAATAAAACCTCAGTACTGCATCACACCAGGGCTCGAATTATTGTCACGTATTGCCTCCCCTTAGCTCTTCAGTAGTGGTCCATCAGTGGCCAACACTCAAGATTATCTAATATGGGTCTTCAAATGTGTCTACCTTCGCACAAGATTACTCTTGGCAGAGTTGTAGATAGAAGGATAATGATGCTTCTATCTCAAGAGAGTTTCACAAAATGTTTTCAGAAGTCAAGAACTATGCTGCATAGGACAGAGCACATTTAACTTATATCTGATCCTTCGCCTATTGTGAAGAATTAAGCAAATGTTTTAGCCCGTTCAAGCCCCCAGCTGGTGTAAATCCAGCGAAATTCTTTTATATGTATTTGCTCTATAGATGTAAATATATGTCTAGATGTATATACATTAAAGAGTTTGCTCATACGTTTGCTTTCATGCCTAAATAACTGAATCAACAATGCTTGTTTAGTTTTAAAATAACATGTAACAAATTTAATAATCACTAGTTTTAACAGGTTATAATAGCGACGACTATTATAGACCGAAAGGGAGGCATCAAAGAAGAGTGGGCCACTCGAAAAGAAGCAGCTGGGAGACCTTTTCAGGCCATAAATCAAGGATTCCTCAGCAAGAGAGTGGTTGGTAAGAAAACGAAGATGGCTGTATACAGCTCCACCTATGTCCAAGTCTTGACATATGGATGCGAGTCATGGGCAATGACTACAGCCCACAAAAGCCAGATCCAAACCTCAGAAATGAGGTATCTGAGGAAGGTGGTTGAAGTAACAAGAAGAGACATGATCCGCAACCAAACGATACATCAAGGCCTAAAATCCCACCCCCGGCAGACCCAAGTAGAACAGTCACAACTAAGATGGTTTGGCCATATCTGCAGAATGGGAGAAGATTGGCTACCACGACAAGCATGGGAAACAAAGAGCCCGGGATCCAGACCCCCCAGGACGACCCAGAGTCCGCTGGGAGGACAACATTAGACAATCTTTGAAGGACCGAGGACTAGAATGGAACCAGGCCAGGAGGAAGACAGCCAATACGATAGTCTGGCGCTCTCTCTTCCAAACCTCTACACCTCACGGTAGATCACCCGATCACCAGCGCAATGTGGTGACCATTACACCAACGCGGCTCCCATTTTCTTAGTTTTGTTACATGCTGTTTTCAAGTATCTTTTTGTTTGTATTACTTTATCGTTTTTCCTTACATTTTTAGTCGTAATGTGTTTTTTAATATGTGGTTTTCTTGGTATTTATATAATGGCGTGTTTGTGTTTGTTTATTCATTATTAGATCGTTTTGACTATTTTCTTTCGTGTGTTGTTCTTAAATAATATTATTAGTATTATTATTATGACTTTTAATATTGTTACTGTCATTACTCGTACGAGTAGAGGAACTTAGGCACGCTTAACCAGTCTACATGGGGTAGGGTGCAATCAGGATAGGAGAATTTCAGGCACCTCGAATGCTGTGCATCGTAGAAACAAATGGGATGAAGAGCATCCAGGTCATTCACAAAATGATGCATACTACCAGCTCAACAGAAGTGAGCAAGTGGTAATCTTCACACTCCGCACTGGCCACAACAGATTGAGATACCATCTATTCAACAAGCTAAAGATAGGAACTACCGATCAGTGTAACTGTGGCACTGATAAAGTGACTGTTGAACATTTGCTTCAAAGTTGCCCAACATATGCCGACCAGAGAAAGCGCATATGACCGACACCAGTACCATTCGTGGAAAAGCTCTACAGAGATTCAAATATCATCAAGCTGACTACTGCTTTCTTTGAAAACATTCAGGTGGACGTCTGAGAGTGTACGAAGAAGAATCCTGTGTATCGGATTTTTAAAAACCTGATCCTGGCAGAAACATTTTACGATAGAAGTCACCAACCGATCTTCCGTGATCTATCTGTGTAGACAATTAATGACTTGACGGAAGGAGAGAGGGCGGATATTTTTTAAGCAGGTAAATTCCGGATAAGCACCGTCTGATGCCGGCATTTAATAAGTGCGGTGTCCCCAAGATAAACAGTATCTTTTTCCACGGTCCCAGTAAAATCCCACCAGTTAGATTATTAAAATTAAATTCATTCGAGAACTGCATAGGATCTTTTCATTGACGTTCCGTTAGCATTAAGTAAGGTATATCTCTAAGGGAGGAGATCAGAGCACTGATGGGAGTTGTCCGTGTGCAATGAAGATAGTCCTTAAAACCAAATCAAATCAAACCAAGGTAAACTTTATTTTTCGTTTTCCACCACTTTTGTCCAGGGAATACAGTAGTAGAACACATCGTCTGGCAGAGGTAAAAGTTACATATTATCATCACCATCATCATTGTCATCGTCGTCATCATAAACACCATCATAATCATCTCTATCGTCAACATGATCAACATCATGATTATCAGCATTTTCAATTCGCTCTTTGTAGAGTAGGCTTTCTTAACCTGTCGTCGACGGACCCCTAGTCATGAATGAGTTGTAGGGGTCCTTTTAAGTAACCTTAAATTTAAGATTTAATGATTTATTATGCTTTAATATAAATAATTTTACAAGAAGGGGTCCATAGCTTTCATTGGACAATCAAAGGAGTCCATAGCTTTCGTCGGACAATCAAACGGATCCCTGGCACAACAAAGTTAAGAAACTCTTCTATAAAGCACAGTTATACTTTTCCATCCGTGATTTCTTTGGTAATGTGTTTTACATGATTAGGTTCATAGCTCCATGCTCAACTTCTTATTAGTTGCCTTTTACGACATGCCAGAGGGTGCAGCAGCATTAGTTCTTTGTCCACTGCAACAGGCCACTTTACAGGAAGCCTGCATCAAGCATAAACATGTTATTGCAGTTGTGGTTTCTTTAACAATTTGATTTGCATGATGAGGTTGCCAGACTTATTGCACAACCTCATTTTATTAGGGGGACAACATAAGTGATTGCGTCATTAATTAGGCTGTATCGCCCTAGCCTACATATCCGGTGTTACGTGTTGTAAATTATGCTAATGACCCCTGTCTACGAAGCACTATTTTTTGTGGTGCCTAGTTGACAGGGAGGATAGTGTGATTCGCCTCCGTGGTTCGGAAGGTCCTGGGTTCGATTCTCCGGTAGACCACTCATTTTTGCTGTTTTTCTGTTGTTTAGTTTTCTACTTCTTTATTTCACATGAGTACCTGTAACATACCTTTATGTGTGTAATATTTATTTATTTACTGTTTACAGGACTCGGGTTTCCACTCTTTGTTTATTAGTTGCCTTGAACGACATGAGCCGCAGTAGCGCAGTAATTAGTGCACTGGCTTCCTAGGTCAGTGGTCCATGGTTCGATCCCCAGTTGAGGTGATTTTTTTTTTAGACCGCAAACGGCTCCGGCGCCGACTCAGCATCAGAGCAACTCTGGGAAGGTAAAGGCGGCGGGCGTGATGCTGACCACATCACCCCAGCCTACCACCATATTCCCAGTATGCCTTAATGGACGTGTAACGGGGGGGCGGGGGGGGGGGGCGGGGGCGGGGCGCGGAAATCCTTGTACGACATGCCTGAAGCAGCATAAAGTAACATATATGATTCTCTGAGTCTCTTCCAAATCCACTATAACCTGATCAGAGATAACGATTTTATCATGGTAGATAATTAGAGAGCTTATTGTTTCTAGAACACAAACACAGCTGCTGGGTTGCCTACCGCTGAGTTATAAGCCATGCGCACGTTTTTTGTATTGGAAACAAATATGTTTACATTTAAGAAATGTGGCGTAGTATTTCTACCACGCCCAACTCAGCTCAGCCCACACAATGGGAGTTTCAATTATCTGATCTGCTTACCTCTAGTAATAGGTCTGGACTTGACGAACTGCCAATTTGTTTTGTGTAATTTCAAAACGGAACGGTCTATGAGGGTCAAGGCTGATCTATTAATGTTCCAATGTGCAGATAAAATACGTAAAATGTAACACGTGTTCTTGCACCATTGTGGTAATGGCACAGTCAATATTAGGTTATGTAAAGGGTTATTCTCCACCCGTGTGTCACCGAGGCTCGAAACGGGAGCAAATAATAGCGACATTGTAATCTATCACGCATATCGCAAGAAGCTACTAAGGGAGGTTGAGCATGGGTCGGGTTACCCGATCCTGTAGATAATTTTAAACCGCAAAAACTTCAACAGACAACATCGACAGGTCAACTAAAATAAAAACGTCACTTCACCCTTCCATGACAGAAGAAGGTCCTCCCGTGAGGTGGCGCAAAACGCAACCAGGAGAAAGCCGAAAGGAGTCTAGGTTGGTCACATTTGTTTACTCTGAGAGAATCTCTAGAAGTGGCAACTGGAATGTGCGTACTTTTTATAATCAAGGGAAAACTGTACAGGTAGCTGCTGAAATGATGAATTATTCTGGAATCCCCAGGGTAAAAGAGGTTGAGGGAGACGAAGGAGCACACGGAAAAGAGAATTGGAGACAGACATTAGGGAATGAGGAAGACAGAAAGACCTTGAGCTGGTGGTACAGGACAGGAAGATTTGGTTTAAGTTTGTTGATGGCCTATGGTCCTTGGGAAGCTGAAAGGTGATAATGATGATGATGTTGATGAGGTTAGATTTATTCCCTAAGCATGTCTTATTTTCTTGTTTAAAAAAAAAAAAAAAACAAATACAAACCCACAGTGTTTATGAATCCCTTGCCTGGCTAGTATTATCATACCGTGCTCCGTTTCTCAGTTTCGCCTTAGTATGACGTAGAATGTAAATATTAATACAGTAATCTGCCTTTCCTTTCCCATTTAATGTCTACCATTTGCTAAGCCAAACCACGTAATTTTCTGACTGCATTTCTCATATCTAATCCACGCCCTTTTTTTCTTGAGATGTAAACAAACAGACATTTACCAATTTCCGTGACCTGCCAGCATAACAGGCAGCGAGCCCTGATTTGTTTACATAGTTTCTCACGCGAGTTGATCTGCCAATCACTGGACATCGGATTGATCGCACGTGGGATAAACACTTAACCCTTTGATTTTTAGATACAGGGGAACTCTGACGCCGGTTTTGCATTTCATCTCGAGAACACGAGCGATTTAGAAAGAAACTCAGTTAGCGGGACGATGTCTTGATGTCGGGCAAAGCAGCGCTTGACGAGATAAATGGTGGCCGTCAGAGAACTTTTCATCTGATCCACAGTTTCTCAATCCTATAGTTCGCACGTTAATGCGAAATTAACACCATTAGGGATCTGAGAGCAAATGAATGGATATAAGAAGTGGTCTTTTAAACTCACTGATCAGTGTCGCTCAGAATTTTGGATAATCTAAACACGTTATTCTAGAACCATTTTGAAAGTGTGTTGATAGCATTTCGTGGGGATTGTTTCATTTCTGATCTGTGGTAATAGAAATTAACATTTACGTGATTTAATGTGTTAAGTTTACCATTATAATTCACTGTGATTTTTAGCCATAAAACTAGTGAAATAAATAATTATTTTTCTTTGCCAGGTTAGAATGCTAATTTTATCACCCGCTTCTCACACCAGAAGATACGGTTTAGTGACTGATTAAGTGTAAGCGCGACTATAGTGACCGAATAGGATTTACGTTTATTTCATTTTTGTGTTTTATAGTAAGTGACTATTGTTATACCTTATGACTAAACTAACAGGCGCCGACAATAAAATAACTATTAACGGCAGACGATATTTGTAAGTGCGCGTAGGGATAATTAAACAATAGTTGACAGTGTGAGCTGATCGTTAACGCGCGCGCAGAGGAGCAGGAAGGTGCATACCTTGGTCCGAATCTCAAGCGCAGCGCGGGCGAAAAAAACTGACCATATAGTTGTAAATAAAGTCACCGTGTGCCTTTTAACTTTAAACAGGACTGCCGGAGTGGGAGGGAGACCGTCTCGACCCCGTCCGTGTATTTATAGAAATAGTTGAATTTCTTTTCCCAATGTCTTGTTTATTTCTCGCAGACCTGACAGGGCGGCCAGCGGTTTTTTTCTTGATTAACGTTTCCAGTACTGATAAGATTTATGCTGTCTTCTTCGTGACTTTCGAGTCCATAAGTCCATGGTGTGAACAGGACCTGCTAAAAGACACATAAACGTTCTAATTATTAAGTTTAACTGGACTATCAATTACCAGAAATTTTTTCCAATTTATCAGCCCACGGGAGTGATATATATATATATATATATATATATATATATATATATATATATATATATATATATATATATATATATATATATATATATATATATATATATATATATATATATATATATATATATATATATATATATAATATAATAATAATAATAATAATAATAATAATAATAATAATATCAACATCTAACTTTTGACAGACGCAGCACTGGATTCATTCAGAAAGTTGCGCCGTTTCAAAATCGGCACATACCCTAGAGCCAGCCGATAGGATTTACATCATCATCATGTTTACATATTGTAACATTTGTCTTAGCAACCAGATGCTTAGCAATATGGGAATTACTTTTCTCCTTTTTTTCAACTGTGAACGTCCAGAACACGTCCTGCTTCAGTAACTATTTGTGGTGACAATCGTTTTCATCCAGGGAAAATTACACCAGAAAATTTGGCGTCCACGTTATAATTAATTTTCGATATATAGGCTGGACTGAGGCCATATTTGGGCAACCCACCTGACAGTGTAGGTTCAGGAACTATTGTATTTTTTTCAAGAGATACCAACACTACGAGTAGGTAAGCGAGATTGTTTGTGGCCACAGATGACAGAGTGAGAGATAGAGAGAGTGAATATTTTCCTTTGTTACAATCATTGCACTAACTTCTTTTTTTTATTTCGCTAAACTGAGTACTTTACTGAGTAGTAATTTAGTGGGGAACTTGTTCGTCATATTCTATTCTGTAACCTAGCGCTTATCTTTGACCTTTGGGTTATTAACTTCTTTTGGGATCTTTTCTCAACAAAGGAAAGGCATTTATTCGGTTATTTTCATATATCTGCAAACATGATTTATTTGAGTTCTCTATATGTTTGATGTTGTAAAAAGTTTAATGTTAATAAACAACAAAAAGAACTTAAATGTGTTTGTTGGTCAGACCAATACCCAATTAACCATAGTTTTTCACATTTGTGTGTATTGTTGTCACATAATTGTGTGTGTGTGTGTGTTTGTTTGTTTAGTGTAACTTATATTTCATATAGGGAGAGAAAGGTTGTCTTATACTAAAATATAGTCGTATAGATAGGCTGGACTAGAGAAACTACTCATTCCAGAGACAGATCTTCCTCTTACACTATTCCCTCGTGAAAAAAAATATTTCTTACACCTTTATTCTCACATATTTGCCACTATCACCTCTGCTCAGACGGGACCATAAATATCTTCTGAGATATCTTTAAAAATTTACGACACTTAGCCTAAACGTTTGTTTCTTATTATTTCTGTTATTAATTTCAACAGAAGTCACTTTGAATATGAAAAATAATATTGATCACCGCTGTTTGTTCCATGTAGTACCCGAGGGTGTCTTTGAAGGGACTATTGTAAACTCAGGCATGTCGTACAAGGCCACTAAAAGAGAGGTTGTGAATGGGGCTGGCAACCTCATTATGTAAAACAAATTACTTCTGTAAGAGTATATGCAAGACAGTGGCGTCACTAGGGGTGTGCGGACCGCACCGGGGGACACCATGAGAGGGGGTGACACCAAAATGACTGTCTATAAAATTGTTGTGCAGTGTTTCAGCAAAGATTTTTTTTTTAATAAAAATATCCCTGTAGTTAGTTATAACCACAAAAATATTTTTCATAAGCCAAGCTTCCATGTACTGTATCAATATACCTATGTTTTTACTTCGAATTCTATTGTTTTCTTACCGAATTTTCACTTTAACCACATGAAACTACGCAAATGTAAATACACAGGCTCTGCGTATGATATTGTAATTTTAAGGTGTAATTTTAATTTTGCTAGTTATTTATGTCACTACCATTGCCATTACATTCAGTGATATACGGGAATTACGATTTACGAGTAACATTAGTACAAAAAACATTACTAAGGATTCTGTTTGGTCTGGTACGGGAGGAGGTCCACGGGGTGATACCATGAGTTACCGCACTGGGTGACACCAACCCTAGTGACGCCACTGTTGCAAGGGGCCACCTAGACTAGCCTGATGGCCCCATGCTCCGTAATGAACGCAAAGGAAAATGATAATAGAGGATGGTAATGCTGATAATGATGATAATTATGACGTTCAGGTATTAATACACCCTGACAAATATATACTGTCAAGAAGTTCCACGTGCCAGGTTGTACGTTGTGACGCCACTCCTCTTAGCTCTTGCACATTATTTAGGCCCAACGTTCTTCCTTCTCTTATTATTGTTCTTCTGAGTGTTTCTTTTGGTCTTCCTTTTTTCCTCTTACCCTCAGGAACCCAAGTGAGCGCCTGTAGTGGCATTCTGTTGTTTTGCATTCGTAGGACATGACTGATATATGACCATCGTCTTTTCCTTATATAGTCGGAGACCTATTTCTGCCTAGAGTCTTCTCTTATTTGTCGATTAGTCTTGAATTCTTTCCAACTGATGTTCATGAGTTTTCTAAGACATTTGTTCTCGAATGTATTCAGCTTGTTCTCCAATGATTTTGTTATTTTCCAACTCTCACAGCCGTATGTTAACACTGAGATAACATTTGAATTAAACAGACGAAGCTTGGTATGTCTATTCAATGATCGTAATTTCCAAATGTTAGATAATCTATTGAAGGCGCTAGCTGCCAAAGCAATTCTAGTATGGATTTCTCTTGTTGTGTCACCATCCTGAGTCATTTTACTGCCTAAATAATTGAAACTTTCAACTTTCTGTAGTTTTTCCCCGTTCAAGATGATATCAAAGGTCTCGTTAGAAAAGTTCATAGCTTTAGTTTTAGAGGCATTTATTTGGAGACCTATTTTAACCGAGAGATGAAACAAATTATTTACTGATATGAACATGTACAATTCATGAATGCTTTGATGTATAATATGACTTTGCAATATATTTTTTTTTCTCAATACTCCACTCTGACACAAGTCAAGTTTTCTACCGTTACATGTTCCTATGAACTTCTTTAACTTTCTTCTGTGCCCTTCCTATTCTTTTTTTTTCCTCACCCGCTCCCTATCGCATTTTTCTGCTCTTCTCGACCAAGGTTTACTTATTACATCTTGCCCCTCCCTAATAGTACCTGACTGCCTGACCTGTTTTGCAGCCACGTCGACTTGTTTGTGTTATTTCTCGCTGACCTACCGGATTGAGAGTCTACATTTAGCGAGATTTTTTGTGCTACACCAGACACGATTGAGAGATAACAAAGTAATTTTTGCTACCCCAGACGGCATGGGGCGAAAACCCACCTTTTTTCGTGAAAGGTAGATAACAACCTTTGATAACGGGACATATATTGCAGATTATTGCCACAAACCAGGTTGCTCAGGGGTTCCAGTATGGATGACAGACGGTATTTGGAGATAAGGCGGTAGTTCACAAACATGACGTGCCCAAATACATGGCCGATTTCACTGGTATGTCGGAAGATGACAGTCTTGTTAAAGTTTAAGGGACTGAAAGTGGTGTAAAACTTCTGGTGGATTGACTTCTTTGTAATAGTCAGCTGCGAGAAAGTAACCTCTTGAAGGAGATTATTAGCAATAGATCTG
This sequence comes from Oreohelix idahoensis, assembly GCA_024509875.1. Taxonomy (NCBI): domain Eukaryota; kingdom Metazoa; phylum Mollusca; class Gastropoda; order Stylommatophora; family Oreohelicidae; genus Oreohelix; species Oreohelix idahoensis. Next base: position 94,098 of record JAMPIV010018488.1, read on the forward strand.
TGAGGTAGTGACATGGTAAACATGACAGGCAACAACGTAAGCGGCAAGACTTTGTATGGTCATGGAGTTTGAAAATAGCATGTAAAAGGCAATATCTTATGTTGCCAAGTAGTAATGTTTTACATGAGGGTAATGTGGGAGGGGGCCCTACCGAAATCAGACACATAGTTGCAATTGGTTTGACATTTGAGATGCTAAGATACACTGCTTGGATCTCTCCTTAGCGAAACAACATGAGTGTTTGGGTGAAAATTTCGCTCATAACATACCGCTTTGACAATGACTTTTTATTTCGTCTAGGAGATATCATACACATTCAGGAACATGGAATTCTAGGATCCCAATATAGGACAGGCCATAGGACTGGAAGTAAATTCTACCATTCATTTTTCATAACCCTCCACTCCCAAAGGAGCATAGGCCTTCAACAAACACATGCCAAGTCCTCCTGTCCCGTGCCATCATCTCAAGTTCTTTCCATGTTCTCCTCATCATTTTCACCTCTGTTTCCAACTCTCTTCTCCATGTACTTCTTGGTCTTCCTCTGCCTCTCTTGCCCTGGGGGTTCCAGAACAAGGACTGCCTTGTAATGCTATCAACAGGTTTCCTCAGTGTGTGTCCTATCCATCGCCATCGTCTTCTTCTCATCTCTTGTTCCACTGGCACTTGTCTAGTTCTTGTCATCAGTTCCACGTTGGTAACCTTGTCATACCATTTTAATCCCTCTATTCTACGCAAGCACCCATTTATGAAAGTCTGTAGCTTTTTGGTTGTTGTCTTTGTTGTTCTCCATGTCTCCGAGCCATACAATAGGACTGACTTCACATTTGAGTTGAAGATTCTTATTTTCGTGTTGGATCCGATTTCTCTTGATCTCCATATATTTCCCAATGCAATGAAAGCTCCTCTTGCCTTTTGTATTCTTATTTTGATATCGCTGTCTGTCCCTCCAACTTTGTCTATATTACTGCCAAGATATGTGTATGATTCTACATCTTGAATTGGTGTTTCTTCAAGTTCAACCCTGTTATCATTACCTGCATTTATTCTCATTATTTTTGTCTTTTCCCTGTGTATTTTCAGACCCAATTGCTGTGACCTCTCATCGAGTGTTTTCAATTTGTCCTGCATCTGATTACGGTTATGGGACAGAAGAGCCAAGTCATCAGCAAAATCCAGATCATCCAACTGCTTAGTCAGAGTCCATTGGATTCCATTTCTGTTGTGTGTTGTCGATGATCTCATAACCCAATCTATTGCCAGCAAGAAAAGAAATGGAGACAAGAGGCATCCCTGTCGCACTCCTGTTCTTATCCCAAACGGTTCTGTAAGCTGTCCTTCGTGAAGAACTCTGCATGTCATGTCTTCATATGTTTTCTTTATTAAATTAATGATCTTCAGGGGAACTCCATAATGCCTCATCAATTTCCAAAGTGATTCTCTGTCTACACTGGCAAATGCCTTTTCGTAGTCCACAAATCCGATGTATAGTGGTGAATTCCATTCCAGACTTTGTTCAACTATTATTCTCAAAGTGGCTATCTGGTCTGTACATGATCTGTTTTGTCGAAAACCTGCTTGTTCATCTCTCAGTTTCTTGTCTATGGACTCTTTTAATCTCTCAAGGATAATCCTGTTTAATACTTTTCCTGGCACTGATAGTAACATTATTCCTGTATAATTTGTGCACTCTTGTAAATTTCCCTTCTTAGGCAACTTAACCAGATATCCTTCCTTCCATTCTGCTGGTATCTCTTCCTTTTCCCAGACTTTACCAAGTAATTTATATAACATCTCTGTAGCTGTGTCGATATCTGCTTTGATGGCCTCTGCTGGAATGCCATCAGGTCCAGACGCTTTTCCCTCTCTTAGAAGCTTTATGGCTCTCTTTATTTCTTCCTTCGTTGGTCTTTCACCGTTAATTTGTAGCTCTTCTTCTGCTGGCTGGATGTCCGGCGGGTTTTGTGGAGCTGGTCTATTGAGAAGGTCCCCAAAATATTCTGTCCACCTCTTCATTTGCTCTTGTATATTGCTGAGCAGTTTCCCATTCTTGTCTTTTATGAGGCAACTTGTTTGCTTGTATTTCCCTGTTAGCTTCTTTGTGCTGCTATACAGTTCTCTCATATTTCCTTTGGCTGCAGCATCTTCTGCTTCTCTTGCCAACTCCTCAATATACTTTCTCTTGTCTCTTTTGATACTTCTTTTTACTTCTTTGTTTGCTTCTGTGTACACTTCTTGAGCCTTGGCTTTGGAGCTTCTAGTTTTGCTTGTGTTTAACTCTGCTTTCTTGTTTTTTCTGTCTTTTATCTTATTGATGGTTTCTGTTGTTATCCATGCTTTTTGTTGTCTTTCCCTTTTCCCCAGTATTTCTTCACATGTCTCCTTCCATAAATTCTACCATTAGAAGGGAGTAATTCTACAGTCACAATTTTGATCTAGTATCCTAATTCAAGTGCACCCAGTTAGACACCCAACACACATGAAAGGTACTATGTCTTAAACAGTTGCCCGACAATATTTAGTCGTTCCTGTGCAAAATGTCTGTTGTCACTCGATATCGGAGGAAGTTGTAATGTAAACGTACACTTTATTCTTTCTTCTCGTGATATCACCATGGATTTTGTTTTAGAGCTGCTTATGACCATCCCTCTCTTCTCTAGCTCTTCATTCCAGACTTGCAAGTTGGATTGGAGATGTGCCTCTGATTTAGCAATCAGGGCAACATCATCAGCAAATGCCAGCTCCGAAATATAGACCTGTCTCATCTTCCAGTACCCCACTGAATACTTTCTTGTTCTCTCCTTACATGCCTTGATGACATCGTCCATAAGGAGTATGAAGAGGTAAGGTGATAGGATATCACCTTGTCTTACACCAGTGGTGGTCCTGAACTCTTCTGACTTATGGTTTGCTGTCCTCACATAATTTCTGCAAGACTTGTAGAAGCTCTGTATAGCATGAATCAGAGGTGCTGGAATATTCTTCCTTGCCAAACAGTCCCAAAGTTTGTTCCAGGGGACCCTATCAAACGCCTTTTCCAGATCTATGAAATAAAGATGGATCTGACTCTTATACTCAAGGGCCTTTTCACTCAGCTGTCTGAGTGTGAAGATTAGGTCTTGAGTACTTCGGTTTGCTCGGAATCCGCACTGGACCTCATCCAATTGTGGCTCAGCTAGGCGTCGGAGTCTCTGCTCTAGGATTCTAGAGTAGATTTTACCAGGGACACTGAGAAGGGATATGTCTCTATGGTTTCCACATTGTCGATTGTCACCCTTTTTGAAAATTGGTGTTATGATGGCAATCTCCCAATCCTTTGGTATGGTCTTGTTGCACCATGCTGCCTGTAGGACCTTTAAGAGTAATAGGTCGCCTGATGCTCCCATGTACTTAACCATGTCTGGTGTTATACCATCATGCCCTGCTGCTTTGCTCATCTTGATTTTCTCTAGTGCTGCCCTCAGTTCTTCCATCTTTATGTCATCTTCACCATCATTGATTTTCTCTTCTGTGCTAGTGGTTATCTTTTCTGATGCTTCACCATGCTCACCATCCAGGAGTTCTGAGAAATATTCTTTCCATCTTTCCATTACTTCCTTCGGGGCAGTAAGCAATTTGCCTTTCTTGTCCTTTATAAATTTGAGAGGGCATTGTTTTTCCTTCCTCATGTTCTTTAGGGTCTTATAGAACAATTTCTGGTTTTCTTGTGCATCTTTTTCTAGCTTTTCTCCAAATTCTTCCCAGGACTTCTGTTTTGCTGCTAGCACTTTGTTCTTTGCTTCTGTTCTGAGTGTCACATATTCTCTATATTTTTCCATTTGTCCTGTTGTGTTTTTAGCTCCTAAGTATTGTTTCCATGCCATTTTCTTCTCTCTTATTTTATCTTTGACTTCCTCTGTCCCCCAAGGTGTCCTCTTTCTCTGGTTCCCAAGTCGGACTTCGTCGCATGCTTCGGCAGCAGCTGTCTTTATGATATCCTTGAATTTATTCCAGACGGTTTCCAAGTCATCAGGTCGTTCTTCTGTGTTGCTCACTGCTGTAGCAATAAGCCCCTGATATCTGGTCTTAATTTCTGGCTCTCTCAGCTTGTAGGCCCTAATGCTCATTTCTCCTGCTCGTTTACTTGGTTTCTTGCGTGATGTTGGGCAGTTCCTAGGCTGAGCAACTCTTTCAGTTGTTCTTTTGATTGTTAGCAGGTAGTGATCACTTCCAATCTCTGGCCCCCTCCAGACTCTTGCATCTCGGACATATCTGAATGAGCTTCTCCGAACAATGGCATAGTCGATCACTGACTTCTCATTCTTGGTTGGTTCACATCTAGTGTATGCATGTATGCGCTTATGGGGGAACTTTGTGTTTGTAATGATCAGATTCTGCTCACTGCAGAATCTAAAGTGTCGCTTTCCATTGTCATTGAGAGTATCTTCTCCATATCTTCCGATAACTCCACCCCATCTAGCATGGTCATTTCCAACTCTGGCATTAAAATCTCCGAGCATGATAACTTCATCTAGGCAGTCACCCACTGTCCTTTGAAGCAGCTCGAAGAATTCCTCCTTGACCTCTGCTCTCTCATCCTCATTTGGCCCATACACTATGACCAGGTTGACTATGGTTTCTCCTTCTTTTAGTTTTACAACCATAATGCGCTCCGAGACAAAGTTCCATCCCTTGATACTATCTTTTTGATTTTGGGCCACAATGCAACCCACGCCCCCTTTAGCTCTTTCAGATATGGGTACACCACTGTAGAGCAACGTGTTGCCATCGAGATCCATGACTATTTGTCCTTTTTTCTTCGTTTCCGTTATAGCCAGGATTTCTAGTTTTGCTTTCCTCATCTCTTCCACCAGCTCCTCTTCTTTCCCATTTATACTTCTTGTGTTTCAAGTTCCATAAGTCGTAGTCCGTAGTCCGTTCCAGTTCGTCGCCTTTAGAATCAGTCCGGTTTTCTCTCTTGTATTGCTCGTAATCATAGTTTAAGACAAACAGGTGATTGGCCTGTTGTGCCTTTGCATGGTGGAGGGGCTGCCTCCTTACGGCCTCCATGCAGGCCGCCCTCCTCCTTTTTCATCCGGGCTTGGGACCGGCATAGGCGGAGTTAGTTTCATATACTCGTATATATATATATATATATATATATATATATATATATATATATATATATATATATATATATATATATATATATATATATATATGTGTATATATGTATATATATATATATATAATTGTAAAGTCATATTTTTATTAATGGGAGTTAATTGTTAAAGACTCATATGGACGGGTCGGATTTTTGTTACACACGCTGGTAAGCACGCTTTTAGTGATGAGATGATTTTTTTCAGTTGGGGGCTTTGTGCTCTGTAATTTTTGAGCATAGCTCAATCTGAGTCTTCTCGCTAGTGCGTTCCAGGGTGTTTCTTTTGTAAAGGGGAGAATTTTGTGATATTGAAGATATCTTTTCGAGGCCATGGAGTATACCGCCCGCGAGTATTATTATTGATGAAGATATTCATACAAACCTTTGTTCCTAATGGATGTTTACCATGGTCTGTTATAAAATAAGTGATACTGTGAGCTGCTTTGTTACGCAGCCTATTTTTTCCCCATTGGATTTACTTACTAGATATTTAAGATGTTGGAAGTTCGTTCCTGAGGGATATTTATTGTAACAGTGTACTGTGCTGAGGCCTGTGGTTTATGCAACCGATGTGACGGATATTTTGTACCCGATGTTGTATGATTATGCTGTGAACCGTTGATGCTCCATGATTTGTTATGAAATGTCGTCCCATGATGTCTACGTGAGTCTGTCGTAATAAACTGTATTACGTTACCACTCGTTCCGACATTCCCTGACTCCTATGTTTTGCTGTGGTGTGAGGTTCCAGTTTGTCCAGGTATGCCAGAACCCTTTAACATTCGCGTATGTTGACATCTACATATTCACACACCTGTCGGCCATTCGTAAGCCCGACCTATGCTGATTGCCATTCATCAGCGATTACATTAACAGTTTCCTCCTACCCCACTTACGTATCTTTGACAATAATCTTTCAGTTGTCCCTTTCTCTGTCCAAAAGCACTTTCATCTGACTCACTGGGGTTAAAATTAACGCTCAAGGAGGGTAAAATTTATGATTAAGATGAAGTGGTGGATGAAAGCGGAGGTTGCCTGATGCTCATATAAGGAGACCCAATACTCAAAAGAGGCATTAGTTTCCTTCTTTGTTTGTGGTACAAGTTGCCAACAGTCGACGCAAGACATCAACGTTAAACAGGTCTTGAAGATTCTTGTCAACATTTGTAGTTACCCTATCCTTACTGCATGGGGCATGCTACAGCCACCAGATGTGACTATTAAAGAGAAAGACCAGTCCAAAGCACATGTGTTGTCCAACAGTGACTGAAGCAGACACCAACCGACCCAACACCGGAATCCAAGGACCATAACAGCGCAACCAATGGATATTTAAAATCTTTTTCCTATTTTCCACCACAATTTAATATCCTCCGATGATGACAAATATCATCGTTTCATTTCCATAAACAATTTTATTTATTTTATATTGCTAACCCATAATTGATTACAGGTATACCTCGGAGATATTGCGGGATCGGTTCCAGACCACCGCAATAAAGCGAATATCACAATAAAGCGTGTCACACCCATTTTTTGGCTTCCCAGTGCATATAAAAACCTAAAATCATGTTTACACTATGTCTATTACGTACGAAATAGCACTAGGTCTAAAAAAACAATGTACCGTAAAATTATAAATAATTTATTGCTAAAAAATGCTAATCAGTAATCTTCATCATCTGAGCCTTCAGCGAATCGTAATTTTTTTGCTGGTGGAGAACCAAAATCTATCGGTATAAGTCCCATTCTAGAAAAAAAAAACATGAATAATTTGAAAAAAAAGCGCAATATCTGCGAAGCGCAATAAAGCGAGGTATACCTCTATCAAACCTGTTTATCTTTACATTTAAATCTATACTTAGACTAATCACTATTCATCGAATTGTTTGTTTGCATCCGTATGACGCTTACTGTTTTAAACACATAACCATAAAGAGCTATTAAATTAATAGTTGCTGAATCACTTTCAAGGAGGACTTGGCTTGTGTTTGTTGAAGGCCTATGCTCCTTTGGGAGTGGAGGGTTATGAATGAATGAATGAATCACCTTCAGCTGGGGGCTCACAAAAAACGAGTCAATATTTCCTTACGGAAGAGAATAATAAGTTCATGATAGCTTAGATGATCTCAGTTGTTGTGCTTGATTTTCTCTAAACTTCTGTGAGGCACCATAAAGTACTCGTAGAAGCATCATTCTTCTATATAGATCACTGCCAAGTGTAATCGTGAGCGAGAGTTGATACGTTTGAAGACCCTGTTACGTCCTTTTTAGGGTCCTTAACAGTATTAAAGTAGACACGGGTCTTACTCCTGTTAAGACGGTATGCATCAACAACTGTGGTAAGAATATATTTGTAATTAAATTCATCGCGCACGAAAGCGCACATATTTGTTGTAGTAAAATCTGGGAGATAATCGCTCTTTTCAGTAAGATTTTAGTCCTATGATAATAAATAACCCCGTGTTGTGTGATTCTTTCTTTCTTACAGTTTCTGTGGCGTTCGTTCCAAGCGCTAACCACTATCAGGTTGTTGATACTGCTCGTTCAGTCACACTGTTAGTTAAATAGGTCAGGCCACCGAAGGTTGGGGCCCTTACACGGTGTACTGTTAGATGCGTGTGGCTTGAATGAATGTGTGAGTGTAGACATCAATGAATGAAGACGCGAATGGATGATAGTTCTACTGGTACACAGGACACTCACTCCAATCATATGCATGGTAGTCAATAACTGCTGGAACCACTGTAAGGTTTCTCAGACATTTAATCGGACGCCCACACTGACACATAGCTACAGTCATTAGAACACGTTGGCACAAAAATCATCGTATACTTGAAAAAAATGGGTGACAATATCATATGTGTAGTTATGTGGTACATCAATATAAGGGAACGATAGAAGGGAAACACTCAATCTCCTGGTTATCTATCGTCTCATGTTCTAACTGACTAATCGCGTCAGTTAAGGTGGATACATAAAATATCAACAATAATGGTTCACTGTCCGAACCTTCTCCTGGCTAATATTCTCAAGCCGAAAGTTCATCCAATGTTTATGACGACCAAGTTAAACCACAGTAATGGGTTTTTATATTATCTAGCTCCCTGTACCATCATCAGGTAGTAAGACATTTTCTGTTCTCCGACGATAGTCTCACAATGGCGGGAATCAAAAATGGCTCCTCCTCCCTGAGCTTCGCTCACTTGGGATGGAGAAGTATGAAGCAGAATTACGATGTTTTTGGGCTTGCGTTCCTGGAAAAACGCAATAAGCTCAGATGAACATGATGACAATACCTTGTCCCGTAACATAAGGTCGAAAAGTCCATCAAAGTCTTTAGTAATACCTTCCATCTCAATCCATCGATTTAATAGCTGAGTAATTTTCGCAATGAAATCCTCAAAATCCTGATTGAGGCTTGGTCTCACGTCTCGGAAACGAGCTCGATACCCTTCCGCCGTTAGACGAAATTCCCTTAACAACCTCTCCTTGACTATGTCATAATTTGCTCTGTCGGCTAAAGGGATACTATACACAGTTTCTAACGCAGATCCTGAAAGCAAGTTTCCCAGCAGAACAGGCCATTCCTCCTTCTTTATCTTCCAAGCCAAAACGTCTGCATCAAAACGTTCCAAATACACGTCCATACTGTCCAAATCTTGATTAAAATTGGGTAACCGTAGTCTATAGGGACGTGAGAATTCTTTCCCACCTGAATCCTGCTTCCTGGACTCATTATCTAACTTCTTTAGATTTATTTCTTTGTCAGCTTCAATTTTCTTTATCTCTTTCTCTGCTTCTATCTTCTTCATCTCTTTCTCTGCTTCTATCTTCAATTTATCAGCTTCAATCTTCAATTTATCAGCTTCAATCTTCAATTTCTGGAATTCTCTTTCCTCACACCGTTCCATTCTATCATTTTCCTGTTTTTCTTTCCATTTTTTTCTGCCCATTCCTGTAGAGCAGGGCCTGTTAATGCTAGCTCTTTACCAACCTCAACAAATTCTAAGAGGCTAGCCATCGTAATATAATGTAATTAAATTACAATTTCTTAAAGCAGTAATCAGTGTACAAAAAAATACCTTCAGTATTTCCCACTGGAAAATTATCAGATATTGTACTAAAAAAAAATAAATAAAAAATAAAAATTATATGTAATGCCTAGTCAGAAATACTGACTGTACCACTCAAATAGGAGTATTCAATATAATTGTGTGAAGTTATTCAACAGCATACTTTGCTGTACCCATTACACCCATAATATTTAAGCAATATATAATTAATGGCATAAACATACATGTGATTCTCAACCAAACCAGATAACTA